>JBBBDQ010001635.1:620000-895000 GCA_037127315.1 Ascarosepion bandense | reverse complement strand
TCTATCTATCTATGCCAGTCCGTTCAGGTCTCTGTCTATCTATCTATCTATCTATCTATCTATCTATCCCAGTCTGTTCAGGTCTCTATCTATCTATCTATCTATGCCAGTCCGTTCAGGTATCTATCTATCTATCTATCACATTCAGTTCATATCTATCTATCTATCTATCTCATTCTGTTCATATCTATCTATCTATCTATCTATCTATCTATCTCATTCTGTTCATATCTATCTGTCTATTTATCTCATTCTGTTCATATCTATCTATCTATCTATCTCATTCTGTTCATATCTATCTATCTATTTATCTCATTCTGTTCATATCTATCTATCTATCTCATTCTGTTCATATCTATCTATCTATCTATCTATCTATCTATCGCATTCTGTCCATATCTATCTATCTATCTATCTATCTATCTCATTCTGTTCATATCTATCTATCTATCTCATTCTGTTCATATCTATCTATCTATCTCATTCTGTTCATATCTATCTATCTATCTATCTCATTCTGTTCATATCTATCTATCTATCTATCTCATTCTGTTCATATCTATCTATCTATCTATCTCATTCTGTTCATATCTATCTATCTATCTATCTATCTATCTATCTATCTATCTCATTCTGTTCATATCTATCTATCTATCTCATTCTGTTCATATCTATCTATCTATCTATCTATCTCATTCTGTTCAAATCTATCTATCTATCTCATTCTGTTCAAATCTATCTATCTATCTCATTCTGTTCAAATCTATCTATCTATCTATCTATGCCAGTCCGTTCATATCTATCTATCTATCTATGCCAGTCCGTTCATATCTATCTATCTATCTATCTATCTATCTATCTATCTATCTATCTATCTATCTATCTATGCCAGTCCGTTCATATCTATCTATCTATCTATCTATCTATCTATGCCAGTCCGTTGATATCTATCTATCTATCTATCTATCTATCTATCTATCTATGCCAGTCCGTTCATATCTATCTATCTATCTATCTATCTATCTATGCCAGTCCGTTGATATCTATCTATCTATCTATCTATCTATCTATCTATCTATCTATGCCAGTCCGTTGATATCTATCTATCTATCTATCTATGCCAGTCCGTTGATATCTATCTATCTATCTATCTATCTATCTATCTATCTATCTATCTATGCCAGTCCATTCAGGTATCTATCTATCTATCTATCTATGCCAGTCCGTTCAGGTATCTATCTATCTATCTATCTATGCCAGTCCGTTCAGGTATGTATGTATCTATCTATCTATCTATCTATTTATCTATCTATCTATCTATCTATGCCAGTCCGTTCAGGTATCTATCTATCTATCTATCTATCTATTTATCTATCTATCTATCTATCTATGCCAGTCCGTTCAGGTATCTATCTATCTATCTATCTATCTATCTATCTATGCCAGTCCGTTCAGGTATCTATCTATCTATCTATCTATCTATCTATCTATCTATCTATCCCAGTCCGTTCAGGTATCTATCTATCTATCTATCTATCGATCGATCTATCTATAATAATAATAATAATAATACATTTGCTGATTGAAAACCGGTTTTCAATCAACACTGGGCAATTACATTATGCATGAAACTTAGAGTTGTGTTACTGGCTAGTAAAAAATATATGTTTTATTATTAATATAAATTATAACTCTGTTATTATCAAGGAGTATTTTATAAGCACCAGTATTCAATATGTGATATTTTATATTCATATATACACACAGCTACATCTGCCACTTTACTCCTGTGTTTTTAAATCTCGCCTCTGTCAAGACGAATAAAGGATGTAATAATTTCTACATTTATTAATGCTTGTGTGGTATTTATCGGAGACTGTTTTTTTTTTCCAGTTCTAGTTTACATGAGAATTAAAAAATTTTCATGTAAAATATACAAAATCAATTTTGCAATAATTATTTTTTAAATATGACATACAGTGTAAATGTTAAGCAATTTTAAGTGATATATTATTCTAAGTTATTTACAGATAGCAGTAAATATATGTATGTGTGTGTGTGGGGGGTGCGTGTGTATATGTGTTTAGAGAGAGGATCAAATAAAAAATCTCTTGTTCACATGCAAGAAAAATGTAATAAAAACCTTACAGAAATATCTTGTCAGTTATTTTTTAATAAAACCTACATGCGTAGGTAGAGGCACACAAGCTAAAGAAAAACCGATACAAGTCACTGCGTGCCGAATGTGTGGACAATGGTTGGAGGTGTAACGTGATGCCTATTGAGGTTGGGTGTTGCGGCTTTCTGGGACATTCAGTTATTGCTTTCCTTTCTAAAATAGGCATCACTGGCCGTGGTTTAAAAAGTGCTTCACGCCGCATTCGAACAACGGTACAGAACGCGTTAAGTTGGATTTGGTCGAGATCAAAACAACAAGCGAACAAAATTCGCGCAACATCACGATCTAATATGAGCAAATGAGATATTTGTGTGACCGTCTACAATGTGTTTTTCTTCTCCTTTCAAGAGTGCATTAATAACGGGAAACGCGTTCAGGAAATTTCATTGCCGATACAAACTGCAAATAGGAACGATCGTTTTATTTAATTCTTTATGAGAATATACAAGAGGGACAATCAACAAGTTTATCTTCATACCCTGCATGGTGGCAAACGTTGCTGGTGGCACCAGGGGTGGTGATCTCGCCATAGCCACCGAAACTGTGACATCACCCCTGGTCAGTGGCTGATGAAGGCAGGTTATTGCACATGTTAACACACGTTGTATGTTACAAATATATGCAATAGTATTCTCATTTATAATCTGAGGAAAAGAACATTATGGAAATAAATAAAGAAAAGAAGAAAACTATATTTTTCTTGACTATATGTTTCGTCCTGTGTCAGACTTTATAAAGGAAAACGCCTTGATAATGTTTACCATGGGACAAAACGCATTGGCAAGAAAAATACAGTTTTTATTCTTGTCTTCATAATATTTTCATATATATATAAAAAGGAAGCAGGATGTGCGTTGTGGTACAGTGGATATTGGCTTGGAATGAGAAATCAGTGAGCCGAGTTGAATTCCAGTTGAATTCCTTGTATTCACTTATGCGCAAATACCCTTGGGAAAGGTATTAATCCATCTCTTCTCTCCAGTTATGGGTTAAATAACAGGACAGATTGGGTTCTATATCCAGTCTACTGCAGAAAGTAATAGTAACCTACTGTAGGATAATCTTCTGCCCAGTTAGTCATGTCTCTTTCAAGACATGATCGCCCAAGCATGTATCACGTATGGCACTTAACTGACTGATATAAAGGAAGACTCAACACAACATCTAAAGTGGTTATAAATTATAATCTATTTCAATGAGCTAATAAGCTCATTTCATCAGACCACGTTTTATTTGGTAGAAAGATTTTCTCAGAATACCTAAAAAAATATTTCAATGAAATGGAAATCAAGTAACATAACCCAGAATAGAAATCTTTTATCTTGTCTTGTAAGGGTCACTAAGGTTAGGGGAGAAAAAGTTCATTGGGCAGAATAAGCGACCATAAACCCATACACACCCACTCACAAGCACATGGATATATATACACATATATCTATACATATAAACATACATATACACACACACATAAACATATATGCATATACGTACATATACATACTTACATATATAGACATATACATATGTATCCATATATACATATTTACACACATCTATCCATATACACATATAAATATTGTGTTTACACGCTCGCATACACACCTATGAAGACCTGACATATATGTGTGTAATTAATACTAACACATATATACAAAAGTATACCAACAAAAATCACATATATATACAAATGGACCTACATTCAATTACATACATAAGATAAATTAGCTGTACACATGTACAGGCACATATTTTAAGTACATTGATGCTTTCAATCATAATTTCCTCAAAGGGTAATTTATAAAAAGTATGATAGGGTGGGGTACACACCTACTTACATGCACACAAATACGTATGCACATATATACCCATGCATACAGACACGCATATACATATACATACCTACACACATATATACATATATATACACACACATGCATATATATATATACACATACACAAAACCGTTTACATATACATATAAATTTCTTCACATACTCATCTATGAAGACCAAATATATACGTGTATAAGCAAACTTAATGCTAACATACATATACATAAATGTCCACCTATACACACACAAAGAGTGGCCCTATATTAAATTGCATACGTAATACAAAGTAGTTATACACATATACAGGTATATATATCAAATACATAGGAGACCTTAAATACAATTTCTTTTCAATATGCAAAAAATATTAAAGGATAATTTACACAAACAGGGGAGTGAAGTTGCAGGTGTGATATAGTGAGGTTATAATAGCAGATTTTCCCCATATTAAGATACATACATAATACAAAGTAGTTATACACGTATACAGGCATATATATCAAATACATGGGAGACCTTAACCACAATTTCTTCAATATGCAAGAATTATCAAAGGATACTTTACACAACTAGGGAAGTGAATTCACGAGTGTGGTATTGTGGGATCATTTGAATTCCAATACCAACACATGATCACTATACATGAGTATAGTGATCAATAAAAGAGGATACATTCAATTAAATACATCATGCAAATATATATATATATATATATATATACAGGGGGCACTAAATAAATTGTTGTCTAAAAGATTCAAAAATGAAAATAACATTGACATCTCATTTTAACAGATATACTTACCAAAATTGTACAAAACCATCTTGAAATCTAAAGAGTAAATTTAATGAATAAAATCGTCATTGGTTTCAACCATGGCCTCTATATGACTTCAGAATCTCCTGCAACTCTTCTGGACAGTTTTGTTGTTTAAGTTGGTGAATGCTGCCATAATCCTTGACTTCAGTTCATCTTTGGTGTGACAAGTTGTTTTATGGTCTCTCAATCAACTCCACCCCACATATAATAATCGAGGGTATTGCAGTCTGGGGAGTTAGTCGGCCAGATGTAAGGGGTGATGTGGTAGCAGGAATTGTCTGACAGCTATGACTTGGTTCTCCTGCTTGTATGGCATGGGGCAGGATTTTATTGTCAGCTGTAGGATCTTCCAGTAGCCACCCTCATGACCCAGGGCAGCACTGCCTCCTCAAGGCACTTGATATAGGCCTCTGTTTTGAGTGTAAGGCCCTCACAAATAAATCCAAGAGTTCATTTTTGATCAAAATGATCAGAGTGAGTTTTCTAAGCTGGCATACCTCTGTAACCACTATTATACTCATTCATCACTTTCTGAAGCCTGTCCTCAGATTTACATCCAAACACTCGGAAATATCTGTATTGAAACTTCTGGCATGAATGCCAGGCAGTACAGCATGGTGTTTTTACATTTTGGCAGAGTGAACTGCATCATGGTGTTCTTTTTCTTCCAAATAATACCCAACTGACCCTACTATACTGTGCAGTCAACAAAATCAAAAGCAAACAATGCACACGTGTGAATTTAAGAATATAAAAATGGCAACAATTTACCCAACTATGCCTTGTGTGTGCATGTGTGCACATATATATATATAACGAAACTGGTAGAAATAAATATATAATACTGTTTGATTATAAACAGAATATCTACTTAAATATGAGTATCGATCAAAAATAGTGTTCAAACAAATCATTTCATATATATATATATATAAGTGAGTAGCTCTTGCCAACTTGTCCTGACAATCAATTTGGTAAAACCTTGGTAGGTCCGTCGGCTCTCGGTTAGCTACTCACTTATTTATTTGCTCTGCTATTGTATTGAGCGCATTACGTGTTAGGTTCTGCGTCTCGGGGTTATTTTTTTTAAATTTTATTTTGACTAGTACTTTGACCAATGTTCAAGTGCTCAGTTTGTTTCTTTTTTTGTTTTCATTTTTTTCCCCTCCACTTTTATACTCGGTGGGTTTTTCGAGATGTGTTCAAAGATAAATTTACAGTTATATATATTTTAGATTTCTTTATCAACATATATATGACCCCATAACCGAGCCACATTTCACTGCCAAAACTTGATAGCTTTTGAGTTGCAGTTTGCTAATATTATAACAACAATAATAATATCTGTCTATCTATCTATCTATCTGAAACATAATATAGAAAGAGAAGTAGAGGGAGAGTGATGGAGGTAAGGATGACATTAATTAATTAAATAAGTTTTAATAATTGCTTTATTTTACCAAAATGAATTAGTAATGTCTCCAGTGAGACATAAGTAATTCTTTTATCTACATTGGGATCCTTTCGCAATGCCTTCAACTGATACCGTCTGTGATGCTCTTGGAACATAACATGCACACCTCACCCTCTCCTGCCTCCTTTCAGAATCAAAACCAAAATAATTCTCTAAATTGATATTATCTCATCTCTAGCCAATGGAACTGAAGAAATAGAAATATCAGATTCTGCGAAAATTTGGAAAAGGGGTTCACATGAAACCAGTGTCAAACATTAATTGGTCCTCTGACAAAGATAGCATCAAATACAAAACAACTGGCAACGATGCATTACAAATATAGATGGAAATAGTATTACCATATCTCTTTACTCGCTGCTTGTCTTAATTCTTAACCTTTGACATACATACTATTAATCATTTTCAATTTAATTTTATTATGAAATCATTTACAATGCTTTTTTATAGTCAAATTATGAACAATGTTTTTCTATCATGAAATCATTTGTCATCCATTTATATACTCGGAATGACAAATTGGGGTGCCGAGTTTGAATTCCAGTTGAATTCCCTGCATTCACTTACGCACAAATACCCTTGGGAAAGGTATTAATCCGTCTATTCCTTCCAGTTATGGGTTAAATAATAGGACAGATTGGGTTCTATAGCCTTAGTTGGAACCAGTCTACTGCAGAAAGCAATGGCAACATAATGCGGGATAATCTTCTGCCCAGTCAGTCATGTCTCTTTTGAGACATGATCACCCAAAGCGTGCATCATGTATGGCATTTAACTGACTGACTGGTTCTATCAGCAATGTTTGTCTTAATTTCTAGTCTTTAACAGCTCTTTCAATGTATTTCTATAGCATAATTTAAAACAATGCTTTTCTATAGTAAATTTTTTTAGTGTTTTCCTATAGTCAAATCAGTAGTAATAACATGATATCAGATTAACATTTACTGTAATTATATTTAGACCAGAAAAATCATCTTTATTGTTATAGTTCCAATGCTTCAACTGTTGTGGTGACCCACCAGAATTCTTCAGGTTCTTGTCTTTATTGGTAACCTTCTCAGAATTTTGAACCAAACACTTTATTCAGTTCATTGTAGGTAAGCTGTTTTTATTCCCCCCCCCCAACCAGTAGGTGATACTTGTGTAATATATTACCATGACTTGGCAAAAATATGGTTGACAAAAATATATTCCAGCAATGGATGGTCATAACAGAGTGCAATATCAAAAGACAGAAACACAAGCAATAGCTGACAATGATATGATTGACATCAAAGGTAGAAAATACAGGTAACAACACTGGCTTGGAAGAAGATAACCAGTGTAAATGATTGACAGATGTATCTGGCCATAGATGACGTCAATTAAACAAAAAACTTGAAAAAGCAAAAATGCAGAAGAATTTTGGGGTTATATAACTCTGGGGTTTCTAGCTGTAGAGACAGAAGTAAGAGGAGAAGGGAAGAGAACACAGAGAGAGAGAGAGTGGAGAACTCCTTGACAACTCCTGCATGTTTGATATCTCTCTACTCCACACAACCTTCAAAACAAAGAATAAAAATATAAAGTTATATTTTTATATATACCTGTTCTTGTTCCTCATCCACAAAGATGATTGTTGTTTTCCAGTAACAGTGACTGCTATATAGCACTTACGTCATTTAATCCCCTCTAGTTTATTCAATCTGTGTTGCATATTTGTTTCTTCCTGTTGTAGCATGGCTGACACCCCTGCAGCACTCTCAATGAGGAAATGTCCCATGGCCTGAAATGGGCTGTTTAAGTAAAGAATGCATTCAAGGCATAATATCTGAGCATCATTTGAGTAATATTCGGACTGATTCCTTGAAATCTAAATCCCTCTTCTCTGTGTTGTAAGTTCTGTTGTGTCTGCCATTATAACTATTGTACTGTTCTGTGTATATCTCTTTAGCACTGGATATTGTACTGAATAATACCGCAGCACACTTTCTATGTGTATTGTATCCACTTTGGCAATACAACACTTCCCTTAAACCAGAGTATGTGACTTTTTCACATGACCCAACCCAGGAATTGAACTCATGGTTGCTATGAAACTAATTCTTTAATCTACTGATTCGCATGTTTCTTGCACAGCACAGTCATGTAAATTGTAAATTAAAATCATACAATTTTATTTGTCTATTGGTATGTGTGCATTTTAGTTATATGTTTTAAGGTTGCCTGTGATAGAAGAAAAAAGTCATGCCATCTTACGATAAGCAAAATTTTGAGGGGAGGAGGTAGATATCTTGATCCTTTGATGGTCAGTAGCGAAGAGAGTGAGTTCGTTCACAAAGTATCTGTTTTCTGGTAGGGAAAGTTTCTGTTGCCTGCTGGAAGAACTTTCATTATTTTGCTTTTATTTATTTTATTTTAAACAAAGATTTAATGCCATTTGTTTTATTTTATTTTATTTATTACTATTTTATATTTTTATCTATTAATAATAACGTCCTTACCTATACTTTACACATTTACACATTTCATTTCATAATACAAATAAAATAGCCTCATCTACATATAAAAAAGGCTAAAAATAATGGAAGAAAAAGCCAACACTTAATAATATCAACCACAAACATGGCAACAATGTACTGACTGTGTTGTGTGAATATGAAATATTTACACTGTATTTGACTATGACTGAAAGACATTGAGTACTGTAATAAAAAAAATCAATGCTACCTTGCCTGAATTGTAATTCAGTTGAATGATTGATGGTTTGCATTGTGTGTGTGTGTGTGTGTGTGTGTGTGTGTGTGTGTGTGTGTGCATTTTAATCACCCCATGCAAGGCGATAATGCCACTAAAATGCAAGGGAAGGAAGGAAAAAACTTCAGAAGAAATTGGAAACTCAATCCTAAACAAGAGACAAGGGATTAACTTCTATTCTGTTCAAAAGTCTGGGGGAGGAATATGAACTGGATAGTAGACAAACATATCTACTCATATTGTGTGTGTGTGTGTGTGTGTGTGTGTGTGTGAATGTAGCTGTCAGTGTGTGTGTATATATATATATATATATATATATATATATATATATACAAATTTATACAAACTCAACATAAATTTTCTTACTACTTCATCTAAAACAATAAAAAAACCGAGTTAATACTAAACAAAACAATAAGCTAAAATATAAAGGAGGAAATTATTACCAGAAATAATTATCACAAAAATACATAGGATAAATCTCAAGGAATTTAAATGAAAGATTATATGAGCAAAAACGGGACATTTTACAAAAGAATACATCAAATGTATTAGTTGCTCACTAAGAGACTGGCCAGAATTTTGACATAAAAATGCCACTTGATCAAAGGAGAAAACAATCCACTAAGACAAAAATATTTAGAGAATGACTTAATTGCATGTCATCCACAGTAAATTTGCACCCTGGCTCTTGTAACATTTCAATATTCCTGGCAGAATTTCTATTATCACAGTGTGGAACATCAAATAAAAACTGTTTTACTCTTTGTCATACATATTCTACTAATACTGTTTGTGATATATAAAACTTTATATATATATATTTATATATAATATATAATTTTTTAAAAAAATTGGCTATATGTAAGGCTGTGTATATTGGTGTATTTTTGTGGAAGTGGGAAGAAAATTTGTCGTCGTGACAGACGCAGATCTATATATACATTTGTACATCCATTGATGTGTGCAAAGACACACACACATGCACGCCCACTCACACAAACATATATGTGAACCATATGGGGCTTGGCATATATATGTATATGTCTGCCATTGTACACATACATATGCATTCGGTTGGTGTATTCAAATAGTGTAGCGAATTCAACGCGTGAACAGTTGTCGATTTCTTGTACATACATATGTATGTATGATGGGGTCTGTGTGAAGCTCTGATAGGTAAAAATCGCTATTATTTTTAATTATTTAAGACTGTATTGTTATTTTTTATTTTAAAAATCGGTTATTAGCTTGTTTTTTGTGGTTGCGCATATTTAAATAGTAGAAATTCTAATTTGTAATGCTTGTTAGTTTTTATTTGGTGGTATTAATTTTACTGCGGAAGAGAGGAGTAATTTACTTTAATGATGATTGCAGACTAATACGGTGATA
Source organism: Ascarosepion bandense (assembly GCA_037127315.1). Lineage (NCBI taxonomy): Eukaryota > Metazoa > Mollusca > Cephalopoda > Sepiida > Sepiidae > Ascarosepion > Ascarosepion bandense. The sequence continues at coordinate 884,570 of JBBBDQ010001635.1, read as the reverse complement.
GTAATATTTGATGATATTAACAGTTGTGGTAGCAAATAGTTACTGTAAAGCGGTAGTAGTGATTAGTAATGGTTGTGTAATGATAATAACAATAAGTGCAATTATTATGGTGTTAGTTTGAACTAGAGAATAATTGATAGGATTATGGGATCAGTGGTTCCTTTTTTTTTATCCGTTTGGTAGAAATTGTGATAATAGGTATTTATTTTCATGTCTGCATTTGGAAATTATTTCTGATCTTATGTTTAATAAGTTCTTTTGTGGGGTATGAGACATAATTGCTACTTTTTCATGTAGGCAAAGTAGGCATTTTTTGTAATGTTGTTGTAGGTAGGTGCTTTTTTCAGTATTTTCCAGCTTATTGTTGGTGAAATATTTCTGTCTTTTAGATGCCATACGTATGTGGATAGTGTAGTGCTGTTCGAGTATTTTCTGTTGGAGAATGAAAGATTGTGGTTGTTTTTTCTTTTCTTAAATGATCCCTCAGTGGCACCGATGTAGTACATTGTGTTGTTGTTTGCACTTACCTTGGCTTTATATACTATGTTTGTTTGTTGGCAATTTCTCTGGAGTGGACATGTAGTTCCATTTCTGCAGTTGCATTGAGGTTCTTCGGTTATATTATTGTAGGTTGTTAGTTTTTTTGTTGTGGCTTTTTATTATCTGTGTAATATTTTTTGTGCAGCTGTAACCGATGTTGACGTTGTTTCCATTGAATATTTTTGCTAATCGGTTTGTCACCGGGAAGTGTTTTTTTATTAAGTTCAGGAATGTCTTACCTATGTTTGTTTTGACGGCTTTGTTGTATGGTGGATTAAACCAGATAATATTTCTTTTTCTGTTTTTGCTTTTTTGTTGAAGAGGTCTATATTGTAGTTGTTGTTTGTATCCACATTCTTTTAGTGCTTCGTCGTATGGTGTTCTTTTGTTATTGAGAATGTGTATGTTAGATGAGTTTTCAGATAGTCTGTGGCTGATTGATATGGGTATTTGATGATTGAAGGTGGGTGGTTGGAGGATGTGTGTATGTAAGTTGGATTGTCATTTTCTTATCTGTATGGTTCGTATGTATTGTTGTCCAAGTTAAGGGTGACATCTAAGAAGTTTACTGTTTTTGTACCTGTTTTTATTTATGTTTTGAATCCAATGGATTTTAGAGCGTTTACTATTTTTTTCCTGAATCTATCTAATTTGGACCATTGGGTTCTCTTATCAGGATAAGTCCATCATCTCTGTATAGTCCCATGTCCTTTTTCCCCAGGATTCTGGCTAGGTATGAGTGCAGCTTAGATGTGGCACAGGGCCAAAAGTATGGGACACCTAGTGAGGATTGAACTCACTATTCAATTTTAATGATTCTAGTGAAACAAGCTTGCTAACCATTACACCACCTTGAGGTGCCCAGTGTACCTCAGCCGATATCCAAAATGACCTCCAGATCATTATTCGTCGTCGTCTTGTGGCCATTGGCTGAGATAGAACTCGCTACACCCCTTTGGAACCCTGGTGCAGTTTTGCAGTGAAATTCAATCTTGTCAAATAGCTGAATACTTGATGCTTCACCAGGGCTACCAAGGGTGTTTTTATTGTGACACCAACACTAGATGGTTTGCCTCCAGGCCCCATCCTGTTATTTAACCCATAACTGGAGGGAAGTGATGGATTAATACCTTTCCCAAGAGTACCAATGCTTAAGTGAATGCAGGGTACTCAACTGGAATTTGAATTCGGCTCACTGATTTCTCTTTCCAAGCTGACATCCACTGTACCACAACGCACATCCATCACTGAATGCTTACAGTGCCTGATATTCCCAAGTGGTCACCCATCTAAGTACTGACCAGGCTCAACGTTGCTTAGCTTTGGTGATCGAACGAGAACCGGTGTATTCAATGTGATATGCTGTAAGCATATCATGTAAGCATATCACGTAAGCATCATTAACTGGGGCAAAAGACGGCCTGTCACTTTTAACGCCTCCAAAACCAAACTTCTCTCCATTAATAATTTCAAAGATTCCTCTCTGCCTTCCATCAGTCCGCTTGATGTTATCCTCCAGGAAAATGATTTGTTGTGTCTTCTCAAGCTAACGCTCTCAGTTGTCATGAAGTGAAATGACTATATTGAATTCCATTGCTAGGTCAGCTGCTAAGAAAGTCTTTTCAGTTTGTTGGATGAGACAATTTTTCTCTCTGGAATCTATCTTACATACCTATGTCTACCATTTGTCCAGGTTTAGAATATTGCTGGCACATATGGTCTAGTGCCCCTGCTATTTACATTGAGCTCTTTGATAAGAACCAAAGAAGAATCAGCAATATTATTGGTTCTGATCTGGTAGCTCAACTTCAGTCACTCAGCCACTACTGTAAGGTAAACTCTCTATGCATTTCTAGAAATACTTTCATGGCAATTATTCAGATAAGCTTATACTGCATGCCAGTGGATCAGAACCAATGACCATATTACTGTGAGTCAACTACATCCTCATTTTAAAATTTCTACTGTATATTTTCATATGTTAGTTACAGGCTCCAGACTCATGTCTTACAATAATCGTTTCTGATTGGTCAATATATCTCAAAGTCATAACAACACATACATACAAGTGTTTCAACTCAAAAGACTGCCAAAATCTTGAACTCTGTTCTTGATTTGATCACGTGATCAGCAATTAAATAAATGTGATGCACAAAAACATTTTCACTTGTGAGTTGCGTGACGGATAACCAACTGCCAAACTACCCCATGTCACTTATATTTTTGAAGTTGCAAAGTTAAAATTTCTTAACACGAACTCCAATTTAATCACTCATCAATCACTGGATTTATTCACCACACAGTGAAAGTTCTCAACCACAGAATTTATTTGTCTATATTTCTGAGATGTAGTATTTACAGTATTTACATTATTTGGACTATTGTCTTCATTTTTGTTGCCTGGTATTGAACTCACAACTCTAAGAGTCAAGTCAGGAACTAACTCATGTCTATATCCACTGGGATATAGATGTTGGTTAGTTTCTGTAACTTGACCCAAAGAGTTGTGAGTTCAATACCAGGCTACAGCCGTGGTGAACAAGTAACTTACAGGGTTAGAGGGAGATAACTCATGACTATAAGAAGAGGCTCTAAGCAAGGAAATAAGAATGGTATATCCTAGTGATTGTAATAAAGGGTTCGGTTCAAAATTCCTAGCATCTGAAGAAGGCCGGAGCATACAACAGCCAAAACATTGTACAAATGGCAACAAAAATGCGGACAATAGTCCGAATAATGTAAATACTACTTCATCTCAGAAATATAAACAAATAAGTTCTGTAGTTGAGAACTTTCACTGTGTGGTGAATAAATCCAGTGATTGATGAGGGATTAAATAGTCCAAATAATGTAAATACCACAGAACTTATATTCATCCAGAATATACAGAACATTTTTTTTCACTGGATTTTGTTAACTACGCAGTTAAAATTCTCAACAATAGAACAAATTTTCACCCAGCTTTCCCTAAAACATTTTAATTTCTTTGACAAAAAATTATGGTCAAAGAAAGACAACTTTTACTCTTACAATTTACATGACAGAAATTGTTCTACACAAACTGTTTAATTTTTACTTAAACAAGTTTATTAATTCAAACAAAATCTTTTCACACACAAATCTCAATCAATACAAATTGCTTTGTATGTTTTATGATATATAAAAGTATTATTGTTTGTTATCAAAAAAAAAAAAGATTTATTGTTGTATTTAGTAATACTATTTGTCAGCTGGAATAAAATTTGACAGTACTCCAGGTAGAAGAGATTTCGGCTTTTCACCACAGTATAATTTACTGAGCACAGCTTCGATATGGCACAAGGCCGAAAGTATGGGGCACCCAGTGAGGAGGCTTTTCACCACAGTTACTACCTACTATTTGAGTGGATTAATTAGACACAAGAAATGAACTATTCCAGTAAAGGTAAGACTAATTTATATAATAATACAATACTTTCCTCGACAAAGATTTCTTGCCATGATTTTTAACATAAACTGAACCTGAAACCAACCATGAAGGGATAGATTTTCCCAAGTCTGCTTTTCTGCTAAAATTAAATAGCCTCCCATGTGGTGTGATGTTGGTAGCAGTACAAAGTAATGATCAGATGGAGTGCAAGGCATCCAGCAAAACCAACTTCCATTCCGACTGCTTCATTTTTCTTGGGCTTACGGCCATATCACATTGAATACACCGGTTCTCGCTTGATCACTGAAGTTAAGCAACATTGAGCCTGGTCAGTACTTAGATGGGTGACCGCTTGGGAATACCAGGTGCTGTAAGCATTTAGTGACGGTTGTGTGTTGTGGTGCAGTGGATATCGGCTTGGAAAGAGAAATCAGTGAGCTGAGTTTGAATTCCAGTTGAATACCCTGCATTCACTTAAGCACTGGTACCCCTGGAAAAGGTATTAATCTGTCCCATCCCTCCAGTTATGGGTTAAATAACAGGGTAGGACTTGGGGACCCTGCCCTTAAAAACAAATCTTGATACTCGAAAAAGAAAAAAGTATTACTAGACACAAAACTTATATAAAAAAGAAAACAACAATAAATTGTTGAAAGAAAAAGGTATTACCAGCAATAAATAAATAAAATTTAGTTGGCAATAAATGACCCGCCAAGGTTGATATGCCATAAAACAAAACAACCAACCAATAATTTTTCTTGAGTGCAAAGTCAAATCAATGGCCTTCTATAGTGTCCCATTCAGCCACTCCACCTGCCCATTGCCTCATGTGTTATATCGACTTGTATTTTGAAGTAGCCACTCCTTTACTCTGCAAGTAACTGTTTCATATCTGAAGACATAAAATCATTAGATCTATTGGTATGAATCCTGTCAGGTATGCCAAACATACAGAACAGGTTGTTGTAGCACTGGATTACTGTCTTTCTAGTCATCTCTCAGCAAAGGCAAAGGGGAATCTTATATCAGTCAGTTAAGTGCCATACGTGAAACACCCTTGGGCGATCATGTCTCAAAAGAGACATGACTGACTGGGCAGAAGATTATCCCGCAGTAGGTTGCTGTTGCTTTCTGCGGTAGACTGGTTGCCAGCCAAGGCTATAGAACCTAATCTGTCCTGTTATTTGACTCATAGCTAGAGGGAGAAGAGATGTATTATATTATTAAGTAGTAATTAGTGGGGGATCAGTTTATTACTTCATAACAATATAAAACTGATCCCCCACTTTATGCCCAATGAAACCCTTAATCATGTTTTCAACTATTACATTCAGTCAGTCAGTTAAGTGCCATACGTGAAACACGCTCGGGTGATCATGTCTCAAAAGAGACATGACTGACTGGGCAGAAGATTATCCTGCAGTAGGTTGCCGTTGCTTTCTGCAGTAGACTGGTTGCCAGCCAAGGCTATAGAACCCAATCTGTCCTGTTATTTAACCCATAATTGGAAGGAAGAGATGGACTAATATCTTTCCCAAGGGTATTTGTTCGTAAGTGAATTCAATGAATTCAACTGGAATTTGAACTCGGTTCCCCAATTTTTCGTTCCAAGCCGATATCCACTGCACTACAACATACATCCGATATCTTATATACTCATCTATTTTAGTCAACAAGTACCTGTTGCCATTGCCAGATATTGGCAATGGCTCCTTAAAACAAAATTGAAAAGGCAAAAATGCTTGCAAAAGTTTTCCTTGCCCCCTTTATGAATTTTGTCTTGAGGTATTGAAAGGAATAGCATGAATCAGAGACAACTTGTACTTGTTCATGGCTGAAAGGTAAATTCTGAGTTCTGATGAAGTGAGCTAGATGCGAGCTAATCTTGAAAATGTATCAGCCGCCAAATTTTCCTTCACCAGACGGCATATTATATCATATTTGAATTGCGACAATTCGATTTGCCACCTAACAATAATTTTTTGGGGTTCTATGACTTTTGTCATACATGAAGCAAATATTTTCTGATCTGTGACCAGAGTGAATTTTTATCTGAGAAGTAGATATCTCCAGTAGCACAATGATTCAACAATTGCTGCTGCTTCTTTCTCCATGGCATGATGACGACATTTACTTTTTCTGAGCATTCATGACAAGAATGCAACAGGGCACCTCTCCTGACTAAGAGTGGCAGCGAGACAAAAATTGCTAGCATCTGTTTCCACTTGAACATTTTTATTTTGATCAATGGCAATTGGTGTGGCATCTTTGATACTATCTTTTAAAGACTGAAAAATCTTCAAGATGTTTTCTGGAAGTAGAAATCCAGAATTATAATTCAAAACCTAAGTTTTCTCTGAAAAGTAATTGATAAATTTGCAATACTATGAAAACATACCAACAACTCTTTTCTCATGCCTTGAGATTAGTTGGTGCTGGCATTTCAATAAGAATTCTGAGATGTTCACAATCCGGTGAAATGTGCATGTAATTTACAGTATATTTTAGCAGTGTCAATTTAATGACATTATACTCTGACGGTGATTAAATGTATTATTGTATTTTTTAGCAGCATGATAGAAGGCTTGAAAATTTTTATCATGCTCCTCTTTTGTTATTCTACATATAGTGACATTGTCAACATATGTGAATGAGTTGGAGAGTTTCTCCTCCTAAATTATCTTGTCAATTGTTCCCTGGAATACACTAACACCATTAGTACTGCCAAATGAAACATGTTTAAACTGGTAAAGTTTCCCTTGCGATTCAAAAGCTGTATAATTTTTGTCTCCATCTTGAATTGGTAATTGGTGATATGCACACTTCAAATCCAGTGTTGAGAAATATTTGTACTGGGCAATGTTGTTTATCATATCTGTAATATTGGGTACTAGCAGTATAGCCTGGCATTGCTCGGGTGTAATGAAAGCTTTAAAACTAATCCATGGTCCTGGAGCTCAAACTCTTTGGACGTTGGCAATTGGTATGGCATCTTTGATACTCTCTTTAAGCAATAGTTGTTTCTAGTTAAAGCGAAACCGTAGACTGAAAGGAAAATGAATGGATGTAAGTCAAATTTTGATTTCCTGGTATCGATATCAAATAAGTTTTTTTCGTTTCGTCGTAAACTGAATTTTGAAGGCTAAATAAGTCCTCTGAATAAATGGTATCATGGCTGAGACTAAGAACTACAATTATAACTACTTAGAGCCAAACTCAAAGCAAAAGCTAAAACAAAAGGGCTGAAAAAAATACAGACATACAAGCAGATAAACAGACACACACAAACATCTTGCCTTTTATATATATATATATATATATATTATCAATTTTCTGCACTATTGTAAAAACTGCAACCTTGAAACTTCTGAATATCGTTTCTTATGTCTTTGTCTATGAGTGTATGAAATTTGATTAAAATCAGACCACTCCTTCTATAACCTGATTTTTTTGATTATTGATTTTTGATATTTATCGGGGGTACCTCGACACAAAACCTAGCTAAGAACACTCGCAGATGCTTATAGTACAACTGTGTAAATTTTCAATAAAATTGGTTCAGCTATTTCGGATTCTATAGGTAACGGACACACACACACACACACACACACACACACACACACACACACAAAGTTCCATTTATAAATAAGTTTACATTTAGATTTTGATAAGCATTCAATTCAATGTACAGATTTGTTGTATTGCTGTAGTCTACTACCAAACGTTTCTTGTGATTCTCATCTGAGACAACCAAGAGCTGAGCTCACCATATAGAAAGAGATGGTTCAATAACTCCCTTGTCTGAACTTTCAATACCGGCCAACCTTTTTCCATCAGCACACTCTTGCCCAAAGACCTTACGCCTTGTATTTGTAACACTCAGTCTTTTGCTGAGCACAAATGTCTGGCATGCTCTTTTGGTTGCCACACAAGTAACATTTGGGGCTATTTGAGGACTTCTATGAAATGGTAGCAGTCATATAATCATTAGATGATGTCATTTCAATTGTAGCTATACTATAGATGTCATGTGAAGTTGATTGCCCTGCTCAAGTGCCCTGACTTATTGGGATATGTCTGCTAAACTCATTTCCTGGTTTTTAAGAAATCTTTGTCTGATGTGTACAAAACTGATATCGTTGATGAAAACAGATAGGAGCACTAATCTGAAGGACCTTGTCACAATGTAAGGAAGAAATTTAAAAAAGTTGACCCTGTTATTCCTCATCAACATACATTAATTCTTCTTCCTTTCAATTTTCCTTTCTTCGCCTTCACTCACACGCAGTCAAAGCAAAAACAACAACAAAAACAAGATACTTCATCTGACTCCTAAAAACTAAAGTCCAAGTACAATTTACCTTTATTGCTTGACCTTTCTCTTCACTCTTTTTAGCTGCCCAAAAAAGGGAAAGGAACACAGACTTTATTAGTAGCCTTTTTACAGACATGCACACTGCTACTATCAACTATAAGCTCTGGATTCATTTAACTCCTTACTACTATTTCTCTGGAACATTTAACTACTTACATTTTCTCTTTCAATATGTAATGCATACAAATTAGTTAATTACACACTATTTGAGAATTTTGCTTCTTACAAATTTGTTATTCTGTCGTTAATAAAAGTTTACTTTAACATGCCAAACGAAATATTTTATTCTTCCACATTCAATATCCAACCTTTAACCTCCTGATATATTAAATTTTGTGAACTTCGGTTGTGTTTGGCACAAGGCCAATTTGAAAAACATCACAGAGGCTCCTACACAGTGAAGAATAGAGTTATTTTTACTTCATACTTATCACAAATTGTTATTTACTTTTTTCCTGATTACTCTTTTCTCTTTCTGCTCACTATTAATGTTTCTGCTGTTAATTCTTCTCCGAACCCTAATCTCTAGCAATTTAGTGGCTTCAACTCAGACTACCTTTGTTGAGTTAATAGCGATTAAAAAAAAAAAAAAAAAAAAAAAAAAATTTTTTTTTAAAATCCTGACACTCAGATAGGAATTAAAGCCTGGGTTGACTGATTCCAACAGTAGTGACCAACGACATTTAAAGAACATTTCTCCAGTAATCATTCAAATGTTACTTGAAAATGTTAGAAGCATTGATTGGTTGAACATTAACAGAACAATTATTGAAAAACATTTCCTTACATCTATAACTTGAAAATTAAATCAATAAAAAGATAAAGAGAATGAATGATTTTAAAATATTTCAATGTAATAACTTTTGTCCTTTAATGTCAGTCTGGATTTTTAATTCTCATAATTTAAGAATATTATTCTTTTAATTTTATCTTTATAAACCAAATCTACACGAAATTGCTATTTTTAAAAATAAATTTGTAAGGGAGGCAATCCATAAAAACTACGTGATTATACAAGGGAGACAACTTTGAATGAAAACGATGGATGCTAAAAAGAAAACTGATTCCTAAAATGATGCTCGTAACCAAAATGTTCCCGAGCGTTTCGGCATAGATTAAAAAGAACATTATAATAAAAAAAAATTAAATAATCTTTAAAATAAAAAGAACGTGTAAATTTGTTTCCATCAAAATTTTAAAATGTAAAATGCCATTGAAAGTGAAAAATGGGAAAATAATTGCGAAATAAAAACTTTATTTTTCATTAAATAAAAAGCATTTATAAATGTATGAAAATTTATGCTATCTTCCATTGATTAGATGCAAACTGAAGCAGCAGGAAACCGATACATAGTATCATTTCTTATTCACTTTTTATTCTATTTGAGATGGCTGACATCTTGTGATGGGAGAAGGATAAATTTATATAAAGTTGTGCTTTTAATTTTCTTCCATCAGGAAATAAATTTTGTGCTTATTAAAGTAAACTTTTCGATGATTTATTGGATAAATGAACAAATACAGAATTCGATTCTTTTCTGAGGGTTATTAAGCATAAAATTGTTCTGTGTTCAGAGTTGCATTGACAAATATGTTTGGAAACTTGGTATTAAAGAAATCAATTTCAGTGTAGAAGGGAAATGTTTTTAAGGCTAAAATTTTAGTAATTCATGAGTTTTGACTCATTTTTAAAATGCTGAGTTTAGTCAAATCAATTTATCCCTAATATAAGAAACTTACTCTTCTTTCATGGAAAGAATGTAATGGAAAATTTAACATTTTTAGCAGCTATTGTAGGAAAAAAATATTTAACATAATTTGATAGAAGCACTTAATGTAATCTTTTTTTCTTGAAAGAAAATTGGTTAGTGCTTTGGTAAATGATTTGCTTTTTAGAAGTTAGAGCCTGATAGAATTATGATTAAGGCTTATACTGTGACTTAAATGAATGATACTAACTGTAGATAAGTATTTATTAAACCTAGCTTAGAGCATTCCTGATATTAATCTAATCTCCAATAAATTAGCAAAATGAAGAAATAATAGAATATTAAATATAGGCAATCATGTATATATATATATATATATATATATATATATATTCCTCCTATCATGCTCAGGGAGAGAGAGACAATAGCTAGTGTCAGGTCAGTTTATTCTCTTTACTACCAGTTATTAAGCTTTACTACCAGTTATGAAATCTCTTGTCACATGTTTGCACTTTAGCAATGCCTTATTATTATTTTTTGCAAGAATTATATCATCGAGTAGTAAAAAATATATATATATCATCTCTATTGTAATAAACAACACTGTGTATTTAATTGTGTATATCTATATATATATAAAAGGCAATCTGTGAGTCTGTGTGTGATTGTTCCCTATGCATACCTACATTTTTTAAGCTACACCATTCAAACTTTCTAGGGACACATATCTACAGGGAAGCCAGGCCAACACATACTTTTTGAGTTTTAAGTTCAGCAATTTTCCCTTTCGCACTTTTTGGCCAATGGGACCAACTGTTTACATTTGCTCCTTAAAACATCTAAGATCTAAGATGGTTGCTGAATTACATCACAGAAATCAAATCAGAAATCAAACGTGACTAAAATATTTTTTTATTAAAAAAATAAAATGAGCCTTTATATTTAATTTTTATTCTGATGTTTTATGTCACAGAAATCAAATCACACGTGTCAAATGTGACTAAAATATATTCTTATTAAAAAAAAACAAAAAAATGAAACTTTATATTTAATTTTTATTCTGACGTTTTAAAAATTCATTTGGTCAACAAAAAAATGAATATTTTTCCCCGTAATTTTGAAACAAAAGAAATATTTAAAAAAAAAAAGTGTTTTTTCAAACAAAAACAAAATACATAAAATAAAAAGTGGCATCTTCTACTACTAAAATATTCTGAGTTGCACGGGCAACGCCGGGCTATGATGCTTGCGTATATATATATATATATATATATATATATACAATTAAATATCCAATTAATCACAATAAGGTTTTTTTAAAAATTTGGCTAAGCAGTTACTTCCCCACTACTTACCACTACTAACTCAAGGGTCAAGCCACATACCTCCCACTACCAAAGAAGAAATTACTACTATAATTCCGCTAGCTTAACCCTATAAAAACCAATATCTCCCAACCACTTACTTTACTAGAGCTAACCTTTGGGCTAAGAATTTTTCCTCATTCTTTGTTTATATGGGGATGAAAATGCATGTCTTAAAATGACATGTTGAAAATGGTTATTTCCCCTCTAAATTTTATCTGAATTTACAGATAAATATATTTATGTTACTCTTTGGTCTTGATTATGTTGTTTTTGTTATCTCTTAATGTAAGATACTCAATCGTGGGTACAACAATATATATGTTGCTGTCATTTTAGATGGCATATTGATATAAATATTTTGCCATCATTTTTTACGGTATGGACCCATTCATAATAAAAAAAAATACTGTGAAACTGCTTATCCTTAGAATAATAGAATGAAATACTGTCAAACTGCTTATTCTTAGAATAAGAATACTGTTAACTGCATATTCTTAGAATCCTATAATAAAATATTATCAACTGATTATTCTCAGAATAATAGAATAAAAGATAGTCAAACTGCTTATACTTATAATAATAGAATAAAATATGGTCAAGCTGCTTATTATTAGAATAATAGAATAAAATATTGTCAAACTACCTATTCTCAGAATAATAGAATAAATCCTGTCAGATTGCTCATTGTTAGAATAGTAGAATAAAAGAGTATCAAACTGCATATTCTTACTCAAGAAAAAAATAAATCATTGTTTGCAAGATATTTTGGTTGGTTTATTGATCTTATTTTTGGTTGCGATATGTTTGAATAATTGAAAAATAATTTGACTACTTTCATGATCAGCTAAAATATCTCAATGCTAGAGTGTGAGACTGAAGATCTTAACATCATCATTTCAATCTCATATCTAATACTGAATAAGTAAAAATGCTTATCCTGTTTCTATTAGATAGCATTAGAAGTGTTTAATTTTAACTAATTCCATTAAAAAAAAATGATTACTCTTGATGGTATTGTAACAGCGGTTATAGAATATATAAAAAAAATGTTGTATTGAGTATATATTTCTTCTGGGACCCATGATGTCTGGACAAATCAATTTTGCTTGTGATGAATGATGCTGATAAAATAGTGAATGTTGTAAATACAAGAACAATAACACTTAAATTAACTCTGCACAAATTCAGAGTCTCTCACTATGACTCCGATGACAACGATGCTCAAAATTTTGGGGCGACAATTAAAACTTTTCGACTCAAATTTCAATTCCACTCAACCTGACTTCTTCAAATAAACACTTCAAATAATTTTATCTGGGAACAACTTCAACCTGACTTTCACTGGAAACAATAGGCTTCTTTTTCTTTGTTGTTTTTTCCTCATCAGTTTCTCTAGAAACTCTGGATATTTAGCAGAAAGTTTCCACTGAGGCTGGATGTGACACAAAGTCAGATTTTAATGTGGGAATTCTGAGACCTTAAGTTCGGGCAAATATTTTCCATAGATCTTGCATAAGGCAGGGTCAGACTATTGTCTAATTTTTCCACAGACAAGACTCTGCTCTTTAGCATAGCCTTATGTGGGCTCTTTTCTATTCAGAGACAGAGAGTCGGACATGGTGGAGCAGTCTCAGAACTCTGGGTATTTACAAGAAACCTTCCCACTGATGTGACACAAGGTCGATTATTTAATGTGAGAATTCAAGCCCTTAAGCATAGCCAAAAATTTCCTGTAGACCTTGCATAAGGCAGGGTCAGGCTCTTGTCTAATTTTCCTCACATGAGACTCTGTCCTTCGACGTAGCCTTGACTAGGTTCCTCTCCACCTGGAAATAGAGAACCTGACATGATTGATTCTCTCTCAGAACTATACTTCTGAACTCTGTTTGAGTTTTTTTTTATTTAAGGCGTATTGTGTAATTCATTTGAATGAACAGGAATGTCTTATTTGCTCCACAACACGACACTAATATCTGTACCGGCTCCTCTTAAAACAATGAAGTATTGTTTTGTTAGGATGCAAAATACTGAAGTGTCTGTTTTACACACAAAGCTTTTTGTAAGAAATGTAAAACAGGTCAGTGTTGTTGGGTGTGTCATTTTATTGTCTCACTGAATTCGCATTGGCCATACCCACAGCTGATAATATTTCAAACAAAGTATTTTCTGCTGTCATTTTGAATTCACCATTAAAGCTTCTTGTAAAAGTTTCTGTAAATGAAATAGATGTGGATCAACTTGTTGATAGTGGTAACTCTGGTAACAATATTCATCCAGTTGTGATTGTTGAACCTTGTCTTTAACTAAACAGAAGTGCTCACTTTGACATTCACAGTTCCTGTGACAAACACAGGCCTTAATTTTGTCTAGCTCTGTACACCCACTTCCAGAATACTGCCGAAAAATACCATTTTTCATTTTTCTGACCAATCAGATAAAACTCATATGATTTTCACAGCAGCTGTTTATGAGCCACTGACGCACTACGAAAACCACAAAGGCAGATTCAACAAGAATTATATTATATGGATCCCCACAACAGGTAAACATAACCTGGCCATCAGAAATTATACAAAGGTGTTTTATCATCTTCCACCAGCAATGAAACCAGCAGCAGGAGAGACTAACTCTTGGCTATTACTACTTTCTTCATTATGTGCTGTGTCTCCTCAAGATGTAGGCAATCATGGCTCTCTACAACTTCCTCTCTTTTATAGCTCTTAATAAATTGTATCTTTCTGTTTTTTCCCCTAAAACCAGTTCCATTATCTATTTACTCAAGCACACTAAGTATGCCATGTTCTGTTTGTTTCTGTTTTTCTTGCCTTCAATCTGTCCTGTGAGTATCAAATTTTCCAACTCTTCCTTCCTCATTATGTGTCCTAGAAACTTCAACTATCACTATCCATTTACTCAAGCACAATAAGTATGTCAAATGATGTTTTTCTCTGTCTCACTTGCCTTCAATCTGTCCTGTGAGTATCAGATTTTCCAAGCTCTCCTTCCTCATTATGTGCCCTAGAAATTTCAACTGTCTCTTCCTGATGTTAAGTATAACTTTCTTTTTTGTTTCCATTTTCACTAAAACTTTGTCATTGCTCACATGGTATCCTCAGCTTTTTTCTATAGAACCATATTTTGGTTGCTTCAAGTCTCTCTTTTATCTTTGAGTAGATTATTCAGCCCTCACTGTCATATACGAGGATAGATATCATGTAACAATTTAATATTCTTTTTCTCTTTTCTAGTGAAATTTTTTTATTTCTCAATATTGTAACCTAAAAGGTTACTGTGTGGATAATAACCCAAATGAAGGTTGAAAATAAATAGTAGCATTTATATATCAACAAATATAAGACTCGCAAACTGCAGGAAGTATATAACCACTGCAAGTAGAGAATTGCGAGACAGTAAGAAAAGTCTACCCTTTCAAGAGAGTCCAACATATTGTATAAGAATTGGGACATAAGACATAAGCACTTCTGTCCATAGGTATGTACATAACTGTTATGTGTTAAGTGTAAGAAAAGAAAAAAAAATGATTAATCAAAACTCAGAGATAAATCACAGACAAATATTTAATTTACAAAAAAACACCAAATAAAATAGTTACAAATATACAAATCTTGTTGCAATCGAAACAAGAAACATAGAGTTTACTACTGGCAAGTGTTACAAGGAGAGAAGGGGAAGGTAAGGTGTCAAATATCTTTACCCAGTTAAGTTGGTGAAGAATTTAAGTGATATACTTTTTGGAAATCCTTAAATGAATATATAAAGAATAATTATTAATTTGGTCAATGAAAGAGTCAAAAATATGTATTTACCCTTATATTTCCATAAGTTTCTCTTTCAGGTTTTAGTTGGTCGGCAACTTTTCTTATAGATTCTTTCGGCTGGATATAAATCCTTGAATCAAAGCCGGAGTTGATAATATCAACAAACTCTGTTCACAACTGAATACTCTCTTCTCAAAACCTATTTTTATAGGGGTTAACTCCTAATTTGCATATTTCTAGAACATTTTGAATTCTCTTGAATCTACTGGAATATTCTACAATCTCTCAAAATGTTCTATTCCTAATTTCTCTATTTAACAACAACTTCATGAATTAAAACTTTTTTGTAATAACAAGTAGGACTCAACACGATCCCTTACTATAACTTTTTAGACATTATTAATATTATTTTTTTATATATAAATGTGTCCCCGTAACAATAACACTCAGTAATGTGATAATTTGTTAAATATTTCTCCCACTCGTCTTATCTCACTTGACTATACATGCATGTTCTTTCCTATCAGTCTATTTCCTTCACTACATACGCATTTTAATTTTCTACCCAGAATCTACATCATTCACTTACACATGTATTTTAATGTTGCTCCATGAGTCTATTTCACTCATTACATACGCATTTTAATTTTCACTCCAGGAATCTACATCATCCAAATTACACATGCATTTTAATGTTGCCCCATGAGTCTATTTCACTCATTACATACGCATTTTAATTTTCACCCAGGAATCTACATCATTCACTACACATGCATTTTAATGTTGCCCCATGAGTCTATTTCTCACTCATTACATACGCATTTTAATTTTCTCAACGAATCTACATCATTCACTACACATGCATTTTAATGTAGCCCCATGAGTCTATTTCACTCATTACATACGTATTTTGCTTTCACCCAGGAATCTACATCATTCACTACACATGCATTTTAATGTTGCCCCATGAGTCTATTTCACTCATTACATACGTATTTTAATTTTCACCCAGGAATCTACCTCATTCACTACACATGCATTTTGAATGTAGCCCCATGAGTCTATTTCACTCATTACATATTTATTTTAATTTTCACCCAGGAATCTACATCATTCACTACACATGCATTTTAATGTAGCCCCATGAGTCTATTTCACTCATTACATACGCATTTTAATTTTCACCCAGGAATCTACATCATTCACTACACATGCATTTTAATGTTGCCCCATGAGTCTATTTCACTCATTACATACGCATTTTAATTTTCACTCCAGGAATCTACATCATTCACTACACATGCATTTTAATGTTGCCCCATGAGTCTATTTCACTCATTACATACGCATTTTAATTTTCAATTCAGGAATCTACATCATTCACTACACATGCATTTTAATGTTGCCCTATGAGTCTATTTACCATTACATACGCATTTTAATTTTCACCCAGGAATCTACATCATTCACTACACATGCATTTTAATGTAGCCCCATGAGTCTATTTCACTCATTACATACGCATTTTAATTTCACCCAGGAATCTACATCATTCACTACACATGTGATTTTAATGTAGCCCTATTTGAGTCTATTTCACTCATTACATACGCATTTTAATTTTCACTCCAGAATCTACATCATTCACTACACATGCATTTTAATGTAGCCCCATGAGTCTATTTTCCTCACTCATTACATACGCATTTAATTTTCTCACCCAGGAATCTACATCATCTACTACACATGCATTTTAATGTTGCCTCATGAGTCTATTTCACTCATTACATACGCATTTTAATTTTCACCCAGGAATCTACATCATTCACTACACATGCATTTTAATGTTGCCCTTACGAGTCTATTTCACCATTACACAAGATTTTAATTTTCACCCAGAATCTACATCATTCACTACACATGCATTTTAATGTTGCCCCATGAGTCGGTTTCACTCATTACATACGCATTTTACCTCTTTCTCACCCAGGAATCTACATCATTCACTACACATGCATTTTAATGTAGCCCCATGAGTCTACCATTCATTACATACGCATTTTTTAATTTTCACCCAGGAATCTACATCATTCACTACACATGCATTTTAATGTAGCCCCCATGAGTCTATTTCACTCATTACATACGCATTTTAATTTTCACCCAGGAATCTACATCATTCACTACACATGCATTTTAATGTAGCCCCATGAGTCTATTTCACTCATTACATACGCATTTTAATTTTCACCCAGAATCTACATCATTCACTACACATGCATTTTAATGTTGCCCCATGAGTCTGCTGACTCATTACATACGCATTTTAATTTTCACCCAGGAATCTACATCATTCACTACACATGCATTTTAATGTTGCCCCATGAGTCTATTTCACTCATTACATACGCATTTTAATTTTCTCTCATGTGTCTAATTCACTTGGCTACATGTTGACTTTCACCATGTCTTTATCTCAACTGCTATTTTCTGTTATAATATGAACAAATAAAGTCAATAGAATTTAAAATTCAAAAAGCTAATTATTTAACACTTGCCTCCAAGATTTTTGCAAAATATTAAGGTCATATGTGCCTCTACAGATTATAAACATTACATTTTTGGCCCTCCCTCACAAAAGAATTTATAATAATCCCTTCAGGGCCAGTGTTAATCTTCATGTAAGAATATGAACATAATTTATAGGGTTGTCATATCCATAAAAAATATATAGATAAAAAATTCATTATGCTGTCACTGTGTTGTGTATATAATAGATAAATAAATAATAATTATAGTGTCAAAAATAATATTATTATTATTAATGCACTCTTTTAAGGCCAATGAGAATCAACCCTACTATTCTCCTCTACACACACAAACATGTGACATTCTAACTATCGAAAAAGCAGTCAACACAGCCGGGATGTCAACATGAGTCAATGAAAATTTTGGATCCTTTCCTTTTTCAGGTCATTACAGTAATATTTATCTTCTTTTTTTTTTTTTTAAATCATTTCACCTTAAGCAAAGTGTTAGCGCCACTGATGTGCTGGGGGTTACATAAGAGAGTTGAAGTATGAGGCAGGAGGAGAGTGAAGACAAAGACGAACCAGCTACAGAGAGAGAAAGAGAAAGGGCAAGAGAAGGATGTGAACACATGAGTGAAGACAGTTGCGAAGGTAAAGAGAAAGGAAAAGAACAAGATACACGGGGTGACGTACAAAGAGTGAAGAGGAAGACGAACCAGTTACAGGGGGTGAAAGAGAAAGGACAAGAGAAGGATATGAACACAGGAGTGAAGACAGTTGCGAAGGTAGAGAGAAAGGAAAAGAACAAGATACACGGGGTGATGTAGAAAGGGCTGGAGTTACATAAGAGATTTGAAGTATTAGGCAGGAGGAGAGTGAAGACAAAGACGAACCAGTTACAGGGGGTGAAAGAGAAAGGGCAAGAGAAGGATGTGAACACAGGAGTGAAGACAGTTGCGAAGGTAGTGAGAAAGGAAAAAGAACAAGATAAACGGGGTGATGTAGAAAGGGCTAAGTTAAGTGGATAAAAGATGGGAATTGACTTTGCATTTAAGTTTCTGGAGATTATTTTTTAGCACTCAGCGAAAATTTGAGGTAAGAAAACCCCAGACACTTTTTGTATTTTTCAACTTAATTATTTGGACACTCATTACAAACATCTATAAAAAACAATTAAAAGAAAGACTGTATACACATTAATTAATGAAGATTAATGAAACTTGGTTATAAACAACGGACAATTTGAAATTATTTTTTTTTTATTGATACTCGTATTTAAGTAGATATTCTGTTTATAATCAAATAGTATTATATATTTATATCTACCTGCCTGATTATTTACGATAAATTTTTATTATGTAAATATGTGTCATTCGACAGGATTCGAACCTGCAACCCTTATCCACAGAGGGGAAGCTACCATGTGATCTGGCATGTCTTAGACCTCTCAACCATGAATGATGATCAGTCATAATAAGGTAAATATAGATATATAATAATGTTTAATTAAAAACAGAATATCTATTTAAATACGAGTATCGATAAAAAAAAAAATAATGTTCAAACTTTACTTAGTCTTTATCTTATCAATCTGTAAGATTCCAATCCATATTTGATCGCCATTTGACCCTAAATTAACAATTTTACTCAGCATTATTGTCTCTCATTTCTCCAGCACCATATAACAACCAGTTAATAAACAATATTCATTTTATTTTTTCCGTGTCTTGCTGTTCCTCATTTTTATGAGTATATGTTTGTATATATATATTTTAGAGTGGTTTATAACTATTTACATGTGGATTGTTGTCCTCAACTTTGTTGTCCTTACAACATTTCAGTCATCATGCCCTCTGGACTTCATCAGGTGATTGCAGATCTAGGTAACTTTCAGGTAATTTAAAACTGAACACTTTATTTAATCTATGCAGGTAGATTTTTCTCATTCTCCTGAATATGTCTAAGGATATCTCATCAAGTTCTTAATTAGTGCTACTCAGACAATAGTCAGTCAGTTAAGTGCCATACGTGATATACGATTTGGGTGATCATGTTGTGAAAGAGACATGACTAACTGGGCAGAAGATTATCCAGCAGTAGGTTGCCATTGCTTTCTGCAGTAGACTGGTTGCCAGCCAACGTTATAGAACCTAATCTATCCTATTATTTAACCCATAACTGGAGGGAAGAGATGGATTAATATCTTTCCCAAGGATATTCAACTGGAATTCAAACTCAGCTCCCCGATTTATTGTTCTGATTTGATATCCACTGCACCACAAACGCATATAACTACTCTACAGGGGTAAAAACTTAATATCTTTAATGTTTAAAAGTGAATCATTTTAATTAACCATTGGATTTTGCAATATTTATATGTCTCTGAACAATAGATTTTACAAGTACATAAACAGGCTCAGTTTAGTGGACAGAGTATGTGAAAAACTTGCTCAATGTATTTGTTGTGTTTAACTCATGTCAGTTATATCAATGAATACAATGAAGGTGAAACATTCATTGTCATGCTTTGTGGTTGCATAGAAACAAGAATTTCCAGAAAAGGAAAAAAAAGAAAAAAGAAAATAGCAAAAGGATTTGCACAGAAGTCAATCCTTTTTGCATTTCTTTTGTGTCATAAAAAGACCAAGAAAGTAGGAAACGATGTTATTTGCCTTTTTCTTAAATCAAAGAACAGGCAAATTAGAAGAGTTGCTTTCAAAGAGAAACAATTTAATTTTGAAAGCCAAAAATTGCTAAAATTTCACTTTTATTCTGTATTCAATGTCTGTTTGAAATGCATTCAACCATTTTGAATATCACAACAACTAGTTGTGTGGCATTGATGCTAAATGCTTGGTGACTAATCAGAGAAAATTTTACTGTATATATATATATATATATATATATATATATATATATATAAACACACTCCCATGGGAGGTTCTAGGTATGAAGGTAAACTGCATCTAACAGCAAGATTGGGAGGTTGTGAAGAGCATAGAACCACCTCTTAATTGCTATTGTTCTCAAGTCCACCTTGACCTGGAGTGGTAGCACCTGTTAGGGTCCCAGCTATGGGCAAATAGTTAACCCCTAAACTGGGGTCAAAACACTATGAAAGACTTTTATAGAAATATATATATACAAATAGACTTTTATAGAAAAATATACATTTTCGAAAGAAAAATATTACCAACAATACTTTCCTGAAAAAAAAATTATTACCATAACATATTTTTGAAGAAAAAAAAAAATGCCTCAACAAAGTGGAGATGGCTAGCTCATCTCTTTCTCTATTAGTACTGAGACACTGTTTGGTTGACTTAGAAATAAAGGTTACTTTATACCAAAGAATAAGATGTCTACTAATGAAGGATTTACATTGTGATCGAATATTAGGGCACAACTTCCTGCATCAATACTCATTAGTAGAAATACCATTTGGAGGCTCAAAGTCACCCTTTAAAGTTTATGGCCTAGCAACTATGAGAATACCGTACCCAGTACTTTGCAATGATCTAACCAGTAGCTACTAAAGCTATGTGACACACAAAGGAGGTAAAATGACTTTTCCAAACTGAAGTTACTCGTATGTTGAAGGAAGGTTTAATCAAATGAAGTCATTTGCTGTGGAGAGCTCAAGCCATTTTAGTCTCTTCTGAGAAGAGAAAAAGGCAAATGGTAATCGGCTACATTGCTCTTTGCCATGTATTAACAATGTTCGCACACTATGCTCATTGGATACCATTGTATTTTAGAAAAAAAAAAAATCACCCTCAAAAACTGTGTCAAAACTCCCATTATCTAATCTATCTAAACTTATTTATAAATGGAAATTTGTCTGTGTGTGCGTGTGTGTTCGTTACCTATAGACTCCGAAACGGCTGAACCGATTTTCTTGAAAATTTACACAGTTGTAATATAAGCATCTGCGAGTGTTCTTTGCTAGGTTTTGTGTCGAGGTACCCCCGATAAATATTGAAAATTGATAATCGAAAAAATCGGGTTATAAATGAAGTGGTCTGATTTTAACCAAATTTAATACACTCATAGACAAAGACATAAGAAATGATATTCAAAAGTTTCAAGGTTGCAGTTCTTACGATAATGCAGAAAATCGATAATATATATATATATATATATAAAAGGCAAGATGTTTGTGTGTGTGTCTGTTTATCTATCTGTATGTCCTTTATACAAATCCACAATTTTTATCCGATTCTCACCAAACTTCACGCAAATGTTCTTTAGGCTGAGTCTGAGCTCTAGGACCATGGATTAGTTTTAAAGCTTTCATTACACCTAAGCAACGGCGGGCTATACTGCTAGTCTCCCATAGCAGAGAAAGTGTTAAAACAGGGCATAGAGAAAGCAGCCATTCCTCCGCCTGGTCATACACTATCCATTGTAGTAGAAAGACACCTCAGAATATGACATAGCCGCCTCTTTAAGTAAGGGAGGCTCATAGCCTTTTTCTCTAGAACACTGTCTAAATAAGAATTTAGGCATTCTGCAATAGAGAAACAAGATTATGCTATTTTCAAATCACTGAGAAAAACGAGGCATTATTTGATTGAATAACACTTAAAATTAATTACAGATGAAAAATCAGTAGCATTCACGTTTAACACGAAAATGACAAGCAAAATCGAAAATGAGAAGATAGCCAGGTAGAGGATGGAACTCTCATCTTACTCGTTTATCGTAACATACCGCCTCAGTAAAGAAAATGCAGCTGTGGATGCTTTCTCTCATGTATATAGCTTGTCTGCTAGCAAAGAAATATTAAAGAAATTACATAGAAAACTATCCCACCCAGGTGTTACACGCACAGCCCACATGATGAATATCGAAAACCTTCCTTCCTCAGTACAGGCTGTAAAAGAAATTATCAACTCATGTAAGACTTGTGCTGAAAATAAACCCAGGTTCTACCATTCTAACAACAAGGTTATAAAAGCCACGCAACCCAACAAAAGAATCGCATTGGATTTTAAAGGTCCACAACAAATACATGCTGACAATAATTGACTAATATTTGCTGTTTCCTTTCACAATACCCGACCTAGTTGAGTTCTCTACATTGGTCACACAAGCACTTTACCCAATTTTTGCCTTCTTCAGGCTACCTGCGAATATTAAATCGGACGGAAGGGCTTCATTTATGTCCGAATGTGTACGGTGATTCGTACAAGAGCAAGAAGTAGCTGCAAGTAGAACAAACCCCATATAACCCTGAAGGCAATGGCCAATGCAAGAGTTATAATGGAATAATCTGGAAAACTGTTAAATTAGTGGCTGCTCATGAAGGGCTAGCCGTAGAGTATAGCATACAAATCCTATATCATCTAACAATGAACTCAAACAAAAAAAGTAAAATAGCACACACGCAAGATCGGGTCAAAATGACTCAAAACATTTTGGAAAAACCCAAACCAAAGCAAATTTCACAAGTCAGTGTGAAAATTCAGATTCTGGATTCTTATTGAATAGGAAATAGCAAACTGACCTATGACCCCTGTCAAATTTTCTTAACATCTAAAAAACATTGGTATGCTGTTTTATCCAACCATGTGACTAAATTTTACTACTTAACCACGTCTCTTGACTGGTCAAATCAGTCCGAGATGGAAGCGGTAACCTGAAGGACCTAGTCACAATGTAAGGAAGAAATTTCAAGAAGCAGGAACACATTCATTCTTCCTTCTTCCAATTATCCTTTCTTCACCTTCACCCACACACCGTCAACAACAAGATACTTCAACTGACTCCAATAAGTAGAGTCTCCTTTATTGCTTGACTTTCCTTTCCACTCTCTTGCCGGCCATAAAAAGGAAAAGAACACAGACTTTTATTAGCAACCTTTTTAATCTTTTTACATACACATATTCTGCTACTATCAACTATAAGCTCTGAATTTCCGTGGAACATTTAACTACTTACATTTTCTCTTTGAACAATTAACTACATGCATTTTCTCTTTTAACGTTTTCTTCTTACAAATTTATGTTATTCTGTTCAGTAAATACAATTCACTTATTTTACAAATTCGTTATTTCTGTTTAGATAATAAAAATTTTACTTTAATGTACAAACAAAACATATTTATTCTTCCAACCATTCATTCAACTTTCTGAAATTTTAAATTGTGGGGACTTCGGTTATGTTTGGTACAAGGCCAATTTGATAAGCATCACTGAGGCCCCTACAAGAGAACTGGGAACAATTAATTCCAGAAGTCCTGCATGTTATTAGAAATCTTCTATGCACAGCCACTAACACAATACCACGTGAACGATTTTTTCCATTTCCCAGAAGTTTGACTGGAGCGTCTCTACCTTCTTGAAACCAGGAATAATATTACTAAAACGACACATGCAACTGAATAAAAATGGGCCACTACTGAATCAAGTCATGTAAGTATTTTAATGCTAATTATTAGGTTGTCCCAAAAATATTGTAAACACTTGCAAAACATTGAAATTTTACTCGCAAAAACAACAAAAATTATTGCTCAAAATAAAGACCATCATTTTCCAAGACTTTTTGCCATCGATCTGCAAGCTTTCAGATCTGGTCAAAGTACCATTCAGCCGGCTTTGAATCAAAGAATTCTTGACATGCTTCCTCGACTTCATCAAACAAGTCGAATCGGCGGCCCTTCAGAAAGTGTTGCATTGAGCGGAAAAGGCCGTAATCTGATGGAGCACAGTCAGGACTGTAGGCTGGATGTGGTAGAGCCTCAATGCCGTCCAGCTCTTCAGACTTGTCTTTGGTCTTCCTGGCGGTGTGTGGCTTGGCATTGTCCTGCTGCATCAAAGCACGCTTTCGGTTGATCAGAGCTGGGTACTTTTGCTTCAACCTTTCGTAGACCTGCTCAAGTTGCTGACAGTAAAGTTCGGCACTGATGGCATGACCATTCGGAACCAAATCAAAATGCACGATTCCTTCAAAGTTCCACCAAACGCACAACATGACTTTCTTGCCGAATCGATCTTGTTTTGGAACCGAAGTTGTCTCTTGCCCTCTCTGAATCCATCACTTGTCTCGATTGTACTGGACCAGATAGACCCTATCCTCGTCGGATTTGACAATGCGCTTCCAAAAATGCTCGTCCAATGAATTGCTGAGCAATTAACAGCAAATTTCAACTTGTCTGTTGGCTTGTGCTTTGGTGAGTTTGTGCGGATCTTGGTGCTGCTTTTTGTGAACAAAATCAAGTCGCTTCAGATGTCCGTGAATTGTCGATTTGCCAACTCCAAGCTCATCAGTCAATTCTCGAGTGCTCGATGAAGGCTCAATGTCCAACCCGGTTAGCAAAGTCTCCATCATCCAACTTTAACAGCCGTCCCGAACGAGGCTTATCTTCAAGACTCATGTCGCCAGAATTGAAACGCTTGTACCACTTTGAGATCACCGCAGATGCAATTGTTCCTTCACCTTCGGCAGCACAAATCTCTTTTGCAGCTTTTCTGGTTGAAAGACCTCGCTTCCAGCAGTAATGAATCAAAACTCACAGCTCCATTTTATCAATTGCCATTTGGAATACAAAGATGAAGATCACTATAACAATATAAACGCAAAATTGCATAAAAATTCAATTTTTTGCAAGTGTTTACGAACTTTTGGGACAACCTAATAAAAGCCTGCACAACTATTTATACACTTAAAAACGAAATTGTAATCTACTAATGAGATATAAAACAAGAATGTGTCTTCTCACCAGACTTATTCTCACTATACAGTGAGGTGATTCAGAGAGAATTAGAAGTCCTACTAGGATTTATTATTGGTGACCACAATCTTAACAGCATAAGATATGCAGATGGCACTGCTTGTTTTTTTAAATCATTTCACCACAAGCAAGTCAATGAAACTCTAAGATAGAAATATTTACTGTTTATCTAAATTCCTGAGATGAGATATTTATATTATTTACATCTTTTGGACTGCTGTCCTCATCTTTATTGCCCAGGACACATACCCTAGTGGATAAAGCATTGTTTAGATCCAGTGACTTGACCCAAAGAGTTGTGAGTTCAATACTTGGCAACAGTAGTGGCAAACAAATACTTGAATAGTTGGATTAAAGGGAGAGATAACTAAGACATCTGGAAGTGGCATGTCTCATAGAACAAGAACAATCTACCCTAGTGATCAAAATAAAGTATTCAGTTCAAAATTTCAGTCACCTGGAATAGATCAGAGAGTACAATGGCTGAAGCGTCACAATAAAGATAAGGACAACAGTCTGAACAATGTAAATAAGAGTGTGAGAAGAAGAAAAACATTATTAAAGAGAAAGCACAATAAAAGAACTAGAATTAAAAGGTGACAAAATAATTGACATTGCATTTAAATTTGAAGAAACTATTAGCATAAAACTTGCAGTTACATCTAACCAATTTCAACTGTCAGTCATACATGATACACGCTTGAGCAATCGTGTTTTGAGAAATGACCGGGCAGAAGATTTTCCCGCAGTAAGTTGCCATTTCTTTCTGAAGTAGACTGGTTGCCAACCAAGACTATAGTCTCAATCTGTCCTGCTATTCAACCCATAGCTGTAGCGAGAGGAGATAGATTAACACCTTTTCCAAGGGGATTTGCACGTAAGTGAAAGGAACGAGTTCAACTATAATTCGAACTCGGCTCTCCGATTTCTCATTTCGACCTGATATTCATCGTACCACAATGCACATCCAGCCACTTCAACTTGCACTTACATTTGTATAGTTGAGGTTCCAAAGTAGAAAATGTGTCAGAACAACTGACATTAAAATATTTATAAAAAGTACACAAGAAGCTACGTTACTTTAATGGGAACATGTTCTTGGGATTTTATCTAAAATCTCAAAAGCAAGTATGACAAGAAAAATGTCTAAGAATTGTTTTAACTGAGGACAGAAAATGCAATACTGAAATCTGAAAGTGTTGTGGAATAGTGAAGTTGCCTTCCAAAAGCTAAGCAAGGTAATTAGAAACCTTAAAATTTGTTAGAAACAAAGAAAATGGTGCTGAAACGTTATATAATACTGGTTCTCAGATATGGCAGTTAATGTAAGACAGTCTCCTGATAGATGAAGAAGAGACTTGAAGCAGTCGAAATGTGGTTCTACAGAAGGATCCTGAAAATACCATGGACTGAACATAATGATATATTTTTAAGGAAAATGAAAAAAAAAAAAAAAGACATCATGAGTAAATGAGTAATTGTTAGGAGAATTTGATACTCACAGGGCATATTAAAGGTGAGTGGGACAGAGAAAAGGTGAGAGGGATAGAAAAAAGGTGATAGGGATGGAGAAATGGTGAAAGGGACTGAGAAATGGTGAGAGGGACTGAGAAATGATGAGAGGGACAGAGAAATGATGAGAGGGACAGAGAAATGGGGTGAAGGCTAGAGAAATGGTGAGAGGGATAGAGAAATGGTGTGAGGGGTAGAGAAATGGGAGAGGGACAGAGAAAAGGTGAGAGGGATAGAGAAAAGGTGAGAAGGATAGAGAAAAGGTGAGAGGGATAGAGAAATGGTGAAAAGGGCAGAGAAATGGTGTGAGGGACTGAGAAATGGTGAGAGGGACAAAGAAATGGGGTGAAGGATAGAAAAATGGTGAGAGGGATAGAGAAATGGTGTGAGGGATAGAGAAATGGTGAGAGGAATAGAGAAATGGTGAAAGGGGCAGAGAAAAGGTGTGAGGGGCAGAGAAATGGTGTGAGGTGCAGGGAAATGGTGAGAGGGATAGAGAAATGGTGAAAGGGGCAGAGAAAAGGTGTGAGGGGCAGAGAAATGATGTGAGGTGCAGAGAAATGGTGAGAGGGATAGAGATAAGGTGAGAGTTGCAGAGAAAAAGTAAGAGGGACAGAGAAAAGTAGCAAATTAATGTATAAATGGCTGACAGAACAGGCCATAAAAGAGATAGCAAAAAGAGAAAGCTTATTAATTGCTATAAAGACATTTTCAAAGTACTTATAATTGCTAGTTGCCAACTTATTTCTTTTGTTCCGTTCCTCACTCAGTGAGAGTGTGGCACAGTTGTATTTCAGTTGTTGTGAGAGGTAGATGTTACTTGGTCTTCTCTCGAGTGTCTTGTGATCCCTCCTGATTAATAAATGTAAGTTCTCATGATTTATATTTAATTTTCCTGAGGAAACAGGTGTGGTCGAAACCTAGGTAGCAAGTAAGTGGTGTATATTTCATTTTCCTGACATATAGTTGGCTTTTCATATTCAGTTTTTTTGTTTTGATTGTGCATTGAGGACCTTTTTCATCTATCATCTGCTAGTCCAACTAACACCACTTTTACTGGTATATATATATATATATATATATATATATATATATATATATATATATATATTTACACTCTTGCACGCTAATTGAGCACTATGGAGAAATGGTAGACTTTTAAAACAGTAGCTGCTCATGCATTGTTCATTCAGTAATGAAGTTGAACACTCTTGGCTACTTGTGTGTGTTTACATTGTGTAAAATTTGCTTTCCTCCACTGAGCACCCATAGCTTAGAGGTAGAATTGGTGACTGATGTCAATTCAGTCAGGTTTCAATCCTGGTTAGAAACAATCAGATGTCTAATTGTACTGATGAGCTGTGATACAGCAAAACAAGACTGTCTGCAGATGACTATATATATGTATGAAATGTGTGTGTATATATATATATATATGCAATTTGTTATGTATATTATATTATTTATATATTATATATGCGCCATCCTGGGTTTCACGCTCTTGCGATCGTTAGACAAACTGCAGTCACAAATTCACACTTATCTATATGAATATATATATATATATATATATATATTGAAAGATACCAACTGTTAACGTTATTTAGTAATTTATTATTTCATTAAATGATTTTAACTGTTAACATTATTTTCACTAGTATTCAAATGGAAATATATTTCGTTTATGATTCATACATGATTCTCATATTATTTAGGATGAAAATCGTTCCATCATTTGATTTCTCTCAAAGCATTCATAAGCATTTTCTCTTATTTTATTTCAAAAGAACGCGTTGACAAATACAGTTAAACAAACACAAGTTTTATCTTCTACATTTAATATTCATCCATTGATTTATTACACGTGACACGTATCTGACGTTTAAAACTATACCTCATTTTAAAAATTCTGTCTGTCGGATTTTTAAATCATTTATCCTTATTAAATCTCTGAAGAAGCTTGTTATAAGTGAAACATGTTAGATTAAAAACACTTTTTTCTTACTTGTTCTTTATTAATATATAAACTTATTTATAAATGGAACTTTGTCTGTGTGTGTGTGTGTGTGTCTGTGTGTCCGTTACCTATAGACTCCAAAATGACTGAACCGATTTTCTTGAAAATTTACACAATTGTACTATAAGCATCTGTGAGTGTTCTTAGATAGGTTTTGTGTCGAGTTACCCCCGATAAATATCGAAAATTGAAAATCAAAAAAATCGGGTTATATAAGGAGTGGTCCGATTTTAATAAAATTTGATACACTTATAGACAAAGACATAAGAAACGATAGTCAGAAGCTTCAAGGTTGCAGTTCTTACAATAGTGCAGAATATCGATAATATATATACATATAGATGTTCGTGTGTGTGTCTGTTTATCTGCCTGTATGTATGTAATAGCCCTTTTATTTTAGTTTTTGCTTCGGGTTTGGCTCTAAGTAGGTATAATTGTAGTTCTTAGTCTCAGCCATCATACCATTTACTCAGAGGACTTATTTAACCTTCAAAATTCAGTTTACAGCAAAAAAAAACTTATTTGATATCGATACCAGGAAATCAAAATTTGACTGACATGCATTCATCTTTCTTTCAGTCTATGGTTTCGCTTTAACTGGAAACAACTATTGCTTTTTAGTGTTTCGTGCCAATGTCCAAAGAGTCTGAGCTCCTGGACCATGGATTAGTTTTAAAGCTTTCATTACACCCGAGCAACGCCGGGCTATACTGCTAGTATATACATATTACACTTTCAGTCCTCTAATTATAGGTTTAGCTAATGTAATATATTCCTATATTGTTGCTGTTTTTCATAAGTAAAACTTTTCCCTGTTACTGTATTGATGTGCTCCACAGACAATTTTGTTTACAACAAACACTTTCTGCAACAAATTTATTTTAATTTTCAGTCCAATGAATAATTTCAAAGTTTTGATTTAATGTCTATTACAACGGAGATTTCATGTTATGTAATATTTTCAACAGTGCAACAGTATTTAACATAAATGTAACACTAAGTATTTTTGTAGTGGGGTGTGTAAATAGCCCAGGGGTCTATCCATTTTTGTATTGGGGTGTGTAAATAGCCCAGGGGTCTATCCATTTTTGTATTGGGGTGTGTAAATAGCCCAGGGGTTTATCCATTTTTGTATTGGGGTGTGTAAATAGCCCAGGGGTCTATCCATTTTTGTATTGGGGTGTGTAAATAGCCCAGGGGTTTATCCATTTTTGTATTGGGGTGTGTAAATAGCCCAGGGGTCTATCCATTTTTGTATTGGGGTGTGTAAATAGCCCAGGGGTTTATCCATTTTTGTATTGGGGTGTGTAAATAGCCCAGGGGTCTATCCATTTTTGTATTGGGGTGTGTAAATAGCCCAGGGGTTTATCCATTTTTGTATTGGGGTGTGTAAATAGCCCAGGGGTCTATCCATTTTTGTATTGGGGTGTGTAAATAGCCCAGGGGTTTATCCATTTTTGTATTGGGGTGTGTAAATAGCCCAGGGGTCTATCCATTTTTGTATTGGGGTGTGTAAATAGCCCAGGGGTCTATCCATTTTTGTATTGGGGTGTGTAAATAGCCCAGGGGTCTATCCATTTTTGTATTGGGGTGTGTAAATAGCCCAGGGGTTTATCCATTTTTGGAAATTCAAGGGGACTAAAGCAAGGTTGAAAGACAAGTAGATCAGTAAATTAGCAAGTGAATATTGATAAAATCTTGATGGAGAAAAAAAGCTGGTGGGGGTGGAGAATCAGTCTGTAGTATAGGACGGGGTGTGTGTTTTTATAGGCAATGGGAAGATGTCATCAATATTGACGTTCATACATGACAAGGCTGCACTTAGAAAATGCAACAAAGCAGATAACTCTGAGATAAAAGTTTCAGAACGTCGAAGATGAAAATATTTTTTGACAGATTTCTTAGACTAATGGCTTCTAACATACTAACACAACAAACATTTTAGTCAAAATAATTTGATGTCTTTTTTGGGCAATTTCTTTTTTTATATCATTATTTTTAGTTTTGATTTAAAATATTGATTTCTTGATTTTTATTTTGTTCTTGGCTTGAGTTTTGTTGTAATCTATGATGTTTGTCTAGCCATTTTTTATTTTTTGGATTTTTTCATTTCATAAATAATCACAATGATATTTTTATCTGGTGTGTGCTTTTTTATATCCTAATTTTTCCATTTTGAATTTTATAAGTTAATCTAAAAAGAATTCTTAAATTATCTCTACTCTTTTAATATTTTGGATGCCTGACATACACTGATGTGCATTGTTAGTAATGAATTTTTCATACGTAAAATAATTCTTCAGTATTTGCCTATACTTCTGAGAAGAGGTATTATTTACATCATTTACATTGTTCAGACTATTGTCCTCTTTTTTATTGCCATGTTTATGATGTTTCGACTGTTGTACGCTCTGGCCTTCTTCAGAGGTCAGGAATTTTGAACCAAACCCTTTATTTTGATCACTGGTGTAGATTGTTCTTGTTCCATGTGAAATGCTACTTTCAGATGCCATGTAGTTATCTTCCTTGATTCAACTCTCTAAGCTATTTGTTCACCACTGCTCTAGCCAGGTATTGAACTTACAATTCTTTGAGTCAAATCAGTGGAACTAACCAACGTCTATATCCAGTTTTCCATGCATTCTTGAGGAACAATGTAAATAAAGAAATAAATTTTTATTCCTTTCTAAACTTTGTTAATTAAGTAATTGTAATCGCTAGTTAGCAACTTGTTGCTTTTGGCCTCTCACACAGCCGTCCTAACTAAGTGAGGGTATGCAGCACACAATGTAGTGTAGATGTAGCTTAATAGTTGTGGGAGGCAGACATCACTTCGCCATCTTTGGGGTGTCATCTGATACCACCTAACTACTGAAGAGAAGTTTACATGATTTATATATATATATATATATAGTTCAAGGAGTTCAACTGGAATTCAAACTTGGCTCCAGTTGAACTCTTTGCATTCATTTGCGCACAAATTTTTGTTATTACCTGAGTATTATTGAAAATTCATTGAAATTTATATTTTTATTATTTACATCCAGTCTATTGTCTGAATTCCAGTTGAATTCTTTGCATTCACTTACACACAAATACCCTTGGGAAAAGTATTAATCCGACTCTTCCCTCTATTTATAGGTTAAATAATAGGACAGATTGGGTTCTATAGCCTTGGCTGGCAACCAGTCTACTGCAGAAAGCAATGGCAACCTACTGCGGGATAATCTTCTGCCCAGTTAGTCACGTCTCTTTTGAGACATGATCGCCCAAAGTGTGTATCACGTATGGCACTTAACTGACTGACTATTGTCTGAGTAGCACTAATTAAGAACTTGATGAGATATCCTTAGACATATTCAGGAGAATTAGAACAATCTACCTGCATAGATTAAATAAAGTGTTCAGTTTTAAATTACCTGAAAGTTACCTAGATCTACAAGAACCTGATGAAGTCCAGAGGGCATGATGACCGAAATGTCGTAAGGACAACAAAGTTGAGGACAACAGTCCACATGGAAATAATGTAAACAATAATAACTCCTCATCATGGAAATTTAAACAGAATCTTTTTGTTTTCATTTCTTTCTAAACTGAGAAACCTACAAGTCTTGGAGGACGCAAAGAAAGTTAATCTCATCATGGAAAATTGTCTGATGATAATTGGCAACTTGTAAAACAAAAGATTGTAAAAATCCCTGAAAGAAATTCACAGTCCAAATAGATTCCCTTCATTGTCTTCCACTCTTCGTTTCTTGATGGATTCAGAAAAAAAAAAAAAAAAAAAAGAAAAAGGAGAGAAAATAATAATGTTTAAAAAATTTCTTTCTCTGCGTTCTGGAAAGATCTGCTGGTAGCTTATTCGCTATTTCTCCATTGCAGGCGGATTATTGATTTTCACAGAGATGAGGCACATTTGAATTTCTGTTTACAGAGTAAATTTACTTTTCTCTTGCTTTGCAAGTTGAGGAAGCAAGAAATGCATGTCTGTTTCTCATATTTGGTACTCAAAGAAAAATATGATTCTTTTGTTTTCTTTTATTCTCAACTGTAGAAGAGGTCAATAATACCATTTTAACTTTGGTCCTTCCAAGAACTGCCATACTGAAGTGATTATCATGCTGATCTTGCAGACCTAAGAGAGTAAATTCTTTAAGTTCCATTAATGAATTCTTCTATCAAAATCTGTATAATCCAATAAATAAAAGATTAAATCATTAAATTGATCTTGTTAGCCTTTCAGAGTAGACTTATGCTTTTACTTTCATTTAAAGAGCAAGTATTCCATAAATAAGTTTTTTTTTCTCTTTTAGAAACTGTACAGTATTATATTTGTGTATTTAGGCATGGATGTGCATTGTGGTATCAGCTCCGAACGACAAATCGGGGAGCCAAGTTTAAATTTCAGTTGAATTCCTTGCATTCATTTATGCACAAATACCCTTGAGAAAAGTATTAATTAATCTGTATCTTCCATTCATGTATGGGTTAAATAATAGACAGATTGAGTTCTATTGCCTTGGCTGGCAACCAGTCTGTTGCAGAAAGCAATAGCAACCTACTGCGGGATAATCTTCTGCCCAGTCAGTCATGTCTCTTTCGAGACATGATTGCCCAAAGTGTGTATCACGTATGACACTTAACTGACTGACTGATTTATGCAGAAAATTTTCTTTTAAACATGCCAGATTAAATAAATTGCAAACATTGTGTTTGCTTATTTTTAATAAAATCCGTTCATACTCACGGATAATCTTTCGCATATTACAATCAAAAGATGTCAGAAATGATCTGTAACATTGACAGATGTTATTTTCATTCATTTCTCAAGGTACCCAAGTACTTTCAACCTCTTTCTGAGTATTATATTTGCATTTGGCATGGTGCAATAGATATTGGCATCGAATGAAAAATTGGAGAGCTGAGTTCAAATTTCAGTTGAATTTCTGGCATGCAGTTACATGCAAATACCCTTGTGGAAGGTATTAATCCATCTCTTCTTCCTCCAGCTATGGGTTGAATAGCAGAACAGATTGGGTTCTCACAGTATTTATATTATTCGGACTATTGTCCTCATTTTTGTTGCCATTTGTACAACATTTTGGCCGTTGTACGCTCCGGCCTTTTGCAGGTGCTAGGTATTTTGAACCAAACTCTTTATTACAATCACTGGGGTATATCATTCTTATTCCTTGCCAGGAGCCTCATCTGGTAGACATGAGTTATTTCCCTCTAAACCTGAAAGTTACTTGTTCACCACTGCTGTAGCCTGGTATTGAACTCACAACACTAAGAATCAAGTTCCTGTGACTTGACCCAAAGAGTTGTGAGTTCAATACCAGGCTACAGCAGTGGTGTACAAGTAACTTGTAGGGTTAGAGGGAGATAACTCATGACTTCCAATCAAGGCTTTATGCAAGGAATGGAGTTCATATACCCCAGTGATTGTAATAAAGAGTTCGGTTCAAAATTCCTAGCACCTGAAGAAGGCCGGAGTGTACAATGGCCAAAATGTTGTACAAATAGCAACAAAGATGAGGACAATAGTCCAAATAATATAAATACTGTAAATACTACCTTATCTCAGAAATATAGACAAATACTAGATTGGGTTCTATAGCCTCGATTGACAACTAGTCTCCAGCAGAAAGAAATGGTAACCTACTGCAGGAAAATCTTCTGCTTAGACAGTCATGGATCGGAAGAGACATGATCACCCAAGCGTGTGTCATGCATGGCACATAACTGATTGACTGATAGTATTATATATTTTTTAATTCAAACTCATTTCATTATTCTTTTTTGACTAGTTTGTCTTTCTTCTTATTTGTTGTCTATTTCTAACAGATGAAGAAGTGACTTGAAGCAACAGAAATATGGTTCTACAGAAGGATGTTGAGAATATTATGGACTAAATTGGGAGCAATGACAAAGTTTTAGAGAAAATGGAAACAAAAAGGAAACTTATACTTAATACCAGAAAGAGACTTTTGGAATTTCTTGGGCACATAATGAGGAAAACGGGTTTGGAGAATTTGATATTCACAGGACAGATTATTTATATCAATTATATTTCTATTAATAGATTATTTCTATCAAATGATTATTGCTAACAACATTTAAAGTCTTGTTTGTCTTCTGAGATGAAGTTATATTTACATTGTTTGGACTGTTGTCCTCATCTTTATTGACATATTCACAACGTTTTGGCTGTTGTTTGTCATCTTCAGGTGCTTGGAATTTTTATGCGACCCAAAGAGTTCTGAGTTTGATACCTGGCTACAGCAGCAGTGAACAAAACAAATAACATAAAGAGTTGAGTTAAAGGGAGATAACTACGTGGCATCTAGAAGTAGCATGGCACATGGAATTAGAATAATATAACCCAGTGACCAAAATAAAATTTTCTGTTTGAAATTCCAAGTACCTGAAGAAGACTGGAGTGCACAACAGCCAAAACATAAAACATAAAACATTAAAAAACATAAAACATAAAACATTAAAAAACATAAAACATTAAAAAACAACAGCCAAAACATTGTAAATATGGCAATAAAGATGAGGACAACATTCCAAACAACGTAAATCATTCAAAGTTTTCCTTAAACCCAATATTTAATTAATAACCCTGTGCCTCTTCTATAAGTACTTTCATGGCATCTGCTCCGATGAACTTAGATCATTGGTGCCCCCTAGGTACGAATCTACATGAGATACTAGATTAGCAACTAGGTCCCACCCTTTTACAGTGAAACAGATAAGATGTAACCATAATTTCTACTCCAACAGCTTCCTTTCTTGAGCTTCCCACCTGTGGAATTCCCTTCCACATGCCTGCTTTCCCGACAGCTACAATCTCCAGGAGTTTAAATGTAAGGTCAATAGACACCTCCTATCACACTAACTTGTATCTATTCTCTCAAACATTCTCACCATCTACCCATTCTCGGTATCCTTACCCGTCTATCACTCTCCTTCTGACATTTCCTATATCTAACCTTCCTTTCTCATCACTCCCTCCCCATGTAGCCCCCTGCGCAATAGTGGCAGTGGAATGCCTTGCTTGGGGTGAAACGATTAAAAAAAATAAAAATAAAAAAAATCAAAGAAAGTGGTTATATTTGAAATTGTTCCTTAATGCATTAAAACGTTTCAAAATAGATTAGATTGCTTCAATTGGATTTAATATCATTGAAAGACAACGTTATTTTATTAAATTAAATGATGAATATAATGTAATAATTGTTTTACAAAATTTTAATTCTAGATTCTAGTCAGATCATCTTAATTAACATTTTGCTACTGAACTCAATAAGTGTACAAGTCCGCTGGGTTTGGTTCAAAATAATCCAGTCTGATTGTCAAGAACAATAGAAATGCTTTTCTTGGTATTAAACTGATTGAGGCTTCTAGTTGACCTTTGGCTGTGGCCCACCCATTTTCCATGATATTATTTTCTTCCATATTCTTTGAAAGCAAGCATTCTCATATTCCCACCCAGGTCTTTACTCACTTCTCATATTTCTTTCTACTGAAAACATTCTTTAATACATTGAAACATTTTAAATAGATCCGATTGCAGCAATTGGGTTTAAATAGTTGAAATAAGTGCTGAGCTAATATAATCTTTACGTCATCCGTGCATCCATATTGAATAAGATAAAGAAAGCATGTCTGATTCAGAAGAATCATTCCTTTATATCTCATATTTATTAATAATTTTAATTTTTTTTAATCATACCATCTTTGATCAATCTCTCTTTTTCAGCCATCCAATAAAAACAAAGTGTTGAAATTTGAAACAAATATGTCACTATAATAGATATGCTATGGAAGAAAGGTTTATTATCCCATTTGTATCTCTCCTAATATGAGCATTATTACATCCATGACTAGCAGTATAGCCTGGCATTGCTCAGGTGTAATGAAAGCTTTAAAACTAATCCATGGCCCTGGAGCTCAGACTCTTTGGACATTGGCACGAAAGACTAAAAAGCAATAGTTGTTTCCAGTTAAAGCAAAACCGTAGACTGAAAGAAAAATGAATGGATGTAAGTCAAATTTTTATTTCCTGGTATCGATATCAAATAAGTATTTTTTCGTCGTAAACTGAATTTTGAAGGTTAAATAAGTCCTCTAAGTAAATGGTATCATGACTGAGACTAAGAACTACAATTATACCTACTTAGAGCCAAACCCGAAGCAAAAACAAAAATAAAAGGGCTAAAAAAAAACCCAGATATACAGGCAGATAAACAGACACACACACAAACATCTTGCCTTTTATATTTTCAAACATACGCACCGTAATGGGGGCACTAGAGGGTGTCATCAGTGATGTAATCGTGAGGATCACTAGGGGGTTTCGGGTCTTTCAACATCATACCCTCCTTACCGCGTCGACCCGACCAGACACTGGAAAATTATGTTTAGGCCCGGTACAAAACCCTGCAAATGCTTCCAATTGGCGACAGTCAGAGCCACTTTCCATTTATTTTGCTCATAATTTCTAGTCGTTTATCAACGGAGCCTTTCAAAATCAATGTCAGGATCTCGCTGACGTCCAAATCAAAAGCTTGCCAAGAGTTTGTATCTGTTGCTGCAGGCCATTTGATCTTTTTCCAAAAATTACTTGATGTTATGTTGCTGGACATATTGACCCTATTTGGAAGGACTGGGTACTGTGGTGTGCATCCTGGCCCTGCTCTTCCTGTGTCTCACCAGGAGAGTATCCTGTGCATTGCAGATTGTCAATACGTGCCATGCATTTCATTTTCGTCTGATGTATCTTCTGGCCACGTATATTTATATATATATATTATCAATTTTCTGTACTATTGTAAGAACTGCAACCTTGAAACTTCTGAATATCGTTTCTTATGTTTTTGTCTATGAGTGTATCAAATTTGGTTTAAAATAGGGCCACTCTTTTTATAATCCAATTTTTTCGATTATCGATTTTCAATATTTATCGGGGGTACCTCGACACAAAACCTAGCTAAGAACACTCGCAGATGCTTACAGTACAACTGTGTAAATTTTCAAGAAAATTGGTTCAGCCGTTTCATAGTCTATAGGTAACGGACACACACACACACACACACACACACACACAGACAAAGTTCCATTTATAAATAAGTTTAGATATAATAACTTTATATCCTGGATGTAATAGAATAGATAAAAGAAAAGTAATGATAAATATGCTTTGTTCTCCAAGACACTATTATGATTCTAAGTCATACATATATTTATTACGAAATCTTACAGAAAGTTATGAAATGGTATTAACCGACATGCTTATTTAAATTTATTTGTTTGAAAATTATTTTTAATGACCACTCATATGTGAGTGGCTAGTCTGTTTTTCTATAATTAAACAATACATTTATATATATCCACCCTATATCAGGAACTTATCTATTTACAGCTTCTGTGGTCGAGTGGTAAGACAAGTCAGATCTAATGACAGCTTCTCTTTGAGTATATGGGAGTCGCAGGTTTGAAGATAGATATTCTTCTAGCAAGATTTCTTGAATATTCAGGCTGGTGGATATACATATATAAATGTACTGTTTAATTATAGAAAAACAGACTAGCCATTTAAATACAAGTATCCATTAAAAATCATGTTCAAACAGATAATTTAAATAAATATACATATATTTATATATCAGTCAGTTCAGTGTCATACGTGATAAATGATTGGGAGATCATGTCTCAAAAGAGACATGACTGACTGGTCAGAAGATTATCCCACAGTAGGTTGCCATTGCTCGACTCTCTGATTTCTTGTTCCGAGGCAATAACCACTGCACCATAATGTACATAATGATGCTTCATGCCAAATTTGCTGTTTTTTTTTCAGTAGTTTACTGATAAAAAGGCATTTTAGGGAAGTAGGGTTTTTTTGTCATAAAGTGCTCGATATCAAGATAGCTGTACCATGTTAATAGAATTAATGTGAAAAAGTTTGTCACTTAGCTGGACAGTGTTAATACCTTCAGTCGTGTGAAGGTATTATTGTGATGTTTTCACTCTTCAGGAATTTTGTTTTTTCTACTCTTCTTTTCTTCAGAAAAAACAAAAACCCTGACTTCACAATAATGCCTTCATGAAACTCCAAAGTCATCATGACTGAAAGAACACTGCTGTTAAGTAAAAAACCTCTCCACATTGATTCTAATTTTATATATACATATATTGTTACGATTCTAATTTTATATATACATATATTGTTAAGTGTACAAAAGAAAAAAATGATTGACCAAAAACACAGCTAAATCACAGACAAATATTTAATTTACAAAAAAACACAAAAATAAAAATATTTACTGTTGGGACGCCCACGCCTATTCGGCTATAATGGACTAGTCCATTACTATGTAAAGTAATGGTGGCATCTACGTAGGTAGAGTGTGCCGAGCAACTGATCGACAAGTCAGTCGTAGACTTCGGTGATGACCCGGAAGTACCCATTGCTCATACTACGTCTTACGACGGTTGAGACAATTAACCTTTATTCTTGTATTGGATACTCATAACCTTTGTAAATACTATTTTCACGGAATACAACAATTAACCTATTCCTGTTGTTGAGTTATTTATTCTTACTCACGACATAACATTTACAAATTTACAATTTTTTGCATTCAAAATATAAACATAGAGTTTACTACTTGAAAGTGTTACAAAGGGAGAAGTAAGGTGTGGGTAGAATATTTTTAACACCAGGTTAAAGTGAGCATTCTAAGTACTATTTTTGGAAATCCTCAAATGTGTGTATAAAGAATAATTTTTTTGTTTGGTCAATGAAAGAGTCAAAAAATTATATTTACCCATTTAGTTCCATGAGGTTCTCTTTCAGGTTTTAGTTGGTTGGCAACTTTTAGTAGAGATTCTTTCAGCTGGATATACAAATCCTGAATTGGTCCAGAGTTGATAATGTGAGCAAATCCTTTTAACAACTAACTACTCTCTTCCCAAAACCTATTTTTATAGAAGCTAGCACCTAATTTGCATATTTCTCAAATCATCTCAAATTCTCTAGATTTTTCTGGAATATTCTAAGATCTTCCAAATGTTCTATTTCTAATCTCCCTATTTTTACAACTACTTCATGAATTAAACCTTTTTTGTAATAACAAGTAGGACTCAATAGAATCCCTTACTATAAATTTTAACCTTTTTTAGACATTATTAAATTTTTTTTTTATATATAAACGCATCCTTGTAACAATAGACATAAGTCACATACAGAGAAATTATGAAACAATAAGCAATTTGTAAAACAAAAATGATGGGGGTTGGGTTGCTTATTGTAATATTTTCCAGAGGGAAAACTGGAGTTCCTTCAGTTTTTCTATGAATCTGGTGAGGCCATGTGGTAACTCCTAAGATCTCCTGCTGTGGGCTAGGTACGTCCTCCTTTTCTGAGCTTTACATTCCAACTGCCCTTTATCACTTTATCCCAGGACGTCACTAACTGAATGTTATGTGACCTTTGTGACTTTATCTCAACAAGATAATCACCTTTTGTATCCCTACAACTTTATCTAAAGAATAGACGAATGAAAACTATTGCCATTTTGTTTTTATTTCAAACAAGCTAGTGTTTAAATATACAGATTTTGTTTTACAGAGTTTGTAGTTGTGGTTGGGTAGTGCTACCACTAATTATCATATGTGTATGCATAGACATTATGTATAGGTTTGCTATGTAAGGTAGTGTCAATGGTGCTTAGTTTGTAATTATACTTGCACCATTGCCAGCAGTACAAGCATTGTCTTGCATAACTAGCAGGCAGAGAAGCGAACTCCTCTACCAGTATTAATAGATCAGGCCCCAGAAGGCCATCCCTCTAGGTAATACCTCTCCTTTGGGAAAGGGCTAGTTTATTGCCCAGCACCTGAGGTGTCCCCAAAACAGGGAAGTGCCATTTGAAATTTGAGAATTTTTTCATGGTACTGCTGATAAACTCACATTAAAGTTGACCTTTCTGTTATATTTCATTGTCACATGGGTACATGTCTAAATACCATAGTACTCTAACTATAAAGCCAATACTGACTGTATGCAATTGCAGTCTCTACTTGGAATATCAAAACTCAGTTAATGATTGAAATTAAGGAATATTGTGTTTACCCGAACATAGTAAAGGATTTCATCAAAGAATTTTGAATACTTCAGGCAAAATTATCATGTCAAATATGGATTTTAGTCCAGACACAAATATTCAAACCATTTTTGTAAATTGATTGATGGATATTGACTTAACTTTGCTAGTCTGGCAAAAGGTAGCCAATGTGAGGCATCTAGTGAAGATAATATATAATAGTCTTCAAGTTTTGTCTGTTAACCACTTTTCATTTTAATGTGCTCCTATTTACAAAGCCAAGTTTAGTCTAAAACAACATCATAAATGCAAGACACCTAGTGAGGATTAAATTCAGTATGAATGATTTGTAACGCGTGTTTAGTGAAATACAAATGTTACCTAAATTAATATCAGTCTGTTACAAAACTGCATGTATAAAGTACTCAGTGATGTCCTGCTTATCTCTTGTAGCTCTTAGTAATGTTTGTCTTTTTAACATTGTCCTCACTCCAATTCTGTCATTCATTCACCCAACTTACTGGGTAGGTGGCTCTTTTGCCTTCAGTCTGTTCTGTGAGCATCAAATTTTCCAAGTTCTTTTTTCTCATTATTTACTCAAGAAATTTCAACTCTTTCTGATGCTA
Organism: Ascarosepion bandense; assembly: GCA_037127315.1. Lineage (NCBI taxonomy): Eukaryota > Metazoa > Mollusca > Cephalopoda > Sepiida > Sepiidae > Ascarosepion > Ascarosepion bandense. Next base: position 842,854 of record JBBBDQ010001635.1, on the reverse strand, counting down.
TGTATACATTTTCGTATTATTTTCATTTTCTCTAAAACTTTGTTGTTACTCAAAAGTTCAATCCATGGTATTCTCAGCATCTTTCTGTAGAACCATATTTCTGTTGCCTCAGGTCTCTTCTTCATCTGTGATAAAATTATCCCGTGTTCACTGCCATATAGTGGAAACAATGTCACATAATAGTTTAGTACTCTCATCTTTGTTTCTAATGAAATTTTTCTATTTCTCAATACTTTGCTTAGCATTTGGGAGCCATCTCCTGCATTCACTGCCATATAGAAAGACTAATATTACATAACAATTCAGCCCTCTTTTCTTTCTTTGTAATGAAATTTCCTCTTTCTTAATACTTTGCTTAGTTTTTGGAAGGCACCTTTTTCAATTTCAATTTATAAATTTTGGTGTTGCACTTTCTGTTCCCTGTTAAAATACTTACCAGATAATTAGATTGTTGTATTTGTTTGATTTGGGTATCTCCAATTTGTAATTTGAATTTTCGGCTTTTCTTTTTGCTGACAACTATGCATTCTATCTTCTTACAATTGATGATTAGTCCTTTCTTGCACACTTTCCTTCACTACCTTCTCTAGGAGTTCCAGTATTTTCCTTTCTACACCTGGTATCAAAACTGTGTCATTTGCATATCATGATCTTAAGATTGTGACCATCAATAATGAATCCGGGTATGACTTCTAATTCTCTCAGGATTACTTCACTGCAAAGATTGAATAAGTCTGGTGAGAAGATACATCCTTGTCTTATGTTTCTTTCTATTTTTGTATATTTACTGAATTCATTTTCTATTTGTATGCAGGTTTTTTTCTCCCACTATAAGTTTTGGATTATTCTAATCTCCTTCCCAAATATATCAAGCTTACTTAGCAGTTCTAATAGTTATTTCTGACATCTGATCTATAAACCACTAGCAGTATAGCCTGGCGTTGCTTGGGTGTAATGAAAGCTTTAAAACTAATCCATGGTCCTGGAGCTCAGACTCTTTGGACGTTGGCATGAAAGACTAAAAAGCAATAGTTGTTTCCAGTTAAAGCTAAAACATAGACTGAAAGAAAAATGAATGGATGTAAGTCAAATTTTGATTTCCTAGTATCGATATCAAATAAGTTTTTTCGTCGTAAACTGAATTTTGAAGGAAATCCACTGAGTAAATGGTATCATAGCTGAGACTAAGAACTACAATTATACCTACTTAGAGCCAAACTTGAAGCAAAAAACTAAAATAAAAGGGCTGAAAAAATACAGACATACAGGCAGATAAACAGACACACACAAACATCTTGCCTTTTATATATATATATTATCGATATTCTGCACTATTGTAAGAACTGCAACCTTGAAACTTCTGAATATCGTTTTTTATGTCTTTGTCTATGAGTGTATCAAATTTGATTAAAATTGAACCACTCCTTATAGAACACGATTTTTTCGATTATCGATTTTCGATATTTATTGGGGGTACCTCGACACAAAACCTAGCTAAGAACACTTGCAGACGCTTATAGTACAACTGTGTAAATATTCAAGAAAATCAGTTCAGCTGTTTTGGAGTCTATAGGTAATGGACACACACACACGCACATATACACACTCATACACACAGACAAAGTTCCATTTATAAATAAGTTTAGATATGTATATATCCTTTTGCATTTGTATTGATTGTTTTTATATCATTCCGAGAATAAATATTGCATTCTTAATCAAAATAGAACTTTTAAATTCATCATTAATTTGAGTAAACGTATCATAAATATTAAAGAATGTGTAGCATCAGCTATCAAGGGAATAACTTCTAAGTAAAAGATAATGATTCTGACAACTCGAAACTGTAAGAAAACAAACAAATAAAATGAAATATTTTTAATTTTCTGATCCATCGATTTCAGTTTTCTTCTTTTTCAATTTAGGAAGTTTCCAGAATATTTTAATATGTTTATTAATGGAACATTATACAGTGAAAAATTTCAAACCAAAATTCAGCTAAAACCCTTGTATAATACTCAAAGAATGAGAAAATTGGTGCTGCAGTCATGACAAGATTTTGTTTAATATTGTTTGTTCCAGTAAAACAGTCGACAACACAATCAAGTTTACAAATGTAACAGAATTTGTGATATACTCACAAAGTTAAAAGAGAAGAAAAACATTTTTTCAGGGAAAGAAATTCCTATTGAAGATTTAAAAAATTTTGTTAGATATAAATAGAGCAGACGTTGAAATCAACACTGTATAGAGAGTGTCATTTTAAAGTCTTAGATGATCATCAGTCTATGCTATACTCTACTCTGAACACAGAGTAGTATAGGATGATTTGATGACTCTATGTATCATCTTGTGAGAGGAATTCGTAAAGGACAAATTGTTTTTTCCCAGATTTTTGTTGAGGAATGTTTCAGATTATTTATAGACTCACATTCAGTTTGTTTATTTTTATTTCATCATATTAGATTTTAATTTTTTTACCTATTTCAATTTTAAATTGTTCATTTATTATTTTATTTATTTATTTACTTCTTCTATATTTTATTCAGTTTTGCATTTTGGAATTTTATATAAAGTTTATTAGCTTGCAGATGTGTGTTGTGGTACAGTGGATATCGGCTCGGAACGAGAAACCAGGGAGCCGAGTTCGAATTCCAGTTGAATCCATTGTATTCACTTACGCGCAAATACCCTTGGGAAAGGTATTAATCCGTCTCTTCCTTCCAGTTATGGGTTAAATAGCAGGACAGACTGGGTTCTATAGCCTTGGTCGGCAACCAGTCTACCGCAGAAAGCAATGGTAACCTACTGCAGGATAATCTTCTGCCCAGTTAGTCATGTCTCTTTTGAGACATGATCGCCCAAGCGTGAATCATGTATGGCACTTAACTGACTGCGTCTTTGGACTCATAGTGTGGTTGGAGATAACATAGTAAGAATTTGATTTCATCTATGCATTTGGAAATAAGCTTTTCTTTAACTATTTCTCTAGATGAAGGTTTCATGTTTTGGCTCGTGTCCTGGAAATTCTGTATATGTTTTGAGGGAGCTGTGCTATTTGAATATTTTTGTTGTTAAAACATGTTTTGTGTGAGTAGCTTCACTGCTTCTTCTGACTTTTATTCCCATATAAATTTTACTGAGTTTTCTTACATTAGCTTGATATATTAAATTAGTTTGTAGGCAGTTACTGTTTAGTGGACACTCACACTTTGTTTTACAGGTACCATGAGAATGTAGGTGTTTATGGTATACTGATGAATTTTCTGTTAGTTTTTTAATTTTTTTTTTGAATCATTTCACCCCAAGCAAGGCATTCTACTGCCACTGTTGCACAGGGGGTTATATAGGGGAAAGTGATGAGAAAGAGGGGTTAGTTATAGGAAATATCAGGAGGGTAATAAATGGATGAGAATACCAAGAATGGGGGTGGAGTTGATGGAAAAAAGAGCTTGAGAGAATGGACGCGAGTTAGTGAAATAGGAGACAGGACGTGTCTATTGACCTTACATTTAAATTCTTGGAGATTGTAGCTGTCAGGGAAGCAAGTATATAGAAAAGAATTCCACAGGTGGGAAGTGTGTGCAAAGAAGCTGTTAGAGTAGAAATTGCGGTTACATTTTATCAGTTTCACTGTAAAAGGGTTGAGACTTAGTTGCTGATCTAGTAGCTCATGTAAATTCATACATAGAGGGTACCAGTGAGTTGAGTTCATTAGAGCAGAAGCTGTGAAAGTATTTATAGAAGAGGCACAGGGAAGCCACATCACGCTGGTGAGATAGCGACTGCAGTTGAGCTGCCAAGTCAGTATCGATCACATTACAGATTCTTTGTTAGATTTTGTCAAGAACCCCGAGGTGAATAGCAGGGGCACCCGACCAGATGTGGCAGCTGTATTCAATACATGGGTGGATGGTAGATTTATATATGTGCAGGATGGAATCAGACAGGAAAAACTTCCTGGCCCTGCACAGTGAACCGACCTTTTACTCTCAGGGAGGCTAGCCTGTTCCATGCTAATGGGGGGTGGGGGGTATGAGTGATTGTCTATAATGGTTAATAGATAGCAGCTTCATTTTGGAAGCATTAAAATTTTTTATGAGCCATTTCTTACCCCAGTCCACCACGGATTGGGGGTCCTTCTCAAGCTTGGCAGTGAGGTTCGCTTTGTCAACCTCAGCAGATTTTTGATTGAGGCAAGAGGGCAAGAGTAAACGGTGGTGTCGTGAGCGTACATGCCTACTTGGGATCTTATTACATCAGGGAGATCATTAATATTGATCAGAAAAAGCGTAGGACCTAGAATAGAGCCTTGAGGAACGCCGGCGTTTGTATGGTAGTTTTGGAAGGCATGTCCATTCAATGAACATATATTCAGTTCAAATTTTAGAGCATTTCTGTGGAATAGTTTGTGCAGTTTACTTGATTTTAGGAAGTGTTTAGAAATGATTTTAAATATTTTACCTATATTCATTTTTACATTTATATTGTATAACCATATGATGTTTCTTTTTCTATTACTTTTTTTGTTTTATTTCATGTGAATGATAAAAATTTCCAAAAACAAAACAAAAAAATATTGTTCTTTAAAAATAAAATTTCTTTCATCTGACAAGTTGTCAAATTGTCTGTGACTGATAGATTGTGGTATTTTCTTAGGTGCATAGTCGGAGGAAGTGTCTATGTAAAGTGGGTTTTCATTTAGTTTCCTGAATGGTTGGTATGTACCTATGAGACTGAAAGTTACAGACAGGAAATCTACCACTTTTATGAGGGTTTTTGATATTTTAAAATGTCCGAGATTGCACAAAGCTAAAATGGTGAGGTTTGGATAAGTAGCTTGAAAACTTTTTAACATTTCTTTATGTATATCTAAACTTATTTATAAATGTAACTTTGTCTATGTGTGTGTGTGTCTGTGTGGGTATGTGTGTGTGTGTGTGTGTGTGTGTGTCCGTTACCTATAGACTCCGATACAGCTGAACCAATTTTCTTGAAAATTTACACAGTTGTACTATAAGTGTCTGCGAGTGTTCTTAGCTAGGTTTTGTGTTGAAGTACTCCAGATAAATATCAAAAATCGTTAATTGAAAAAATCGGGTTATAGAAGGAGTGGCCCGATTTTAATCAAATTTGATACACTCATAGACAAAGACATAAGAAATGATATTCAGAAGTTTCAAGGTTGCAGTTTTTACAATAGTGCAGAAAATCGATAATATATATATATATATAAATGGCAAGATGTTTGTGTGTGTGTCAGTTTATCTCTCTGTATGTCCTTTATAAAAAATCTACAATTTTTATCCGATTCTCATCAAACTTCACACAAATATTCTTTGGGCTGTGTCTGAGCTCCAGGACCATGGATTAGTTTTAAAGCTTTCATTACACCTGAGCAACGCTGGGCTATACTGCTAGTACATGTATATATATATTTTGAACACATTGTGTTAAACAATAGAGACAACTTAGTCTTGCATATTTTCTTTTGTATCTTCTCATATTTTTGTATGAGACTTTTTATTTCGGAATTATATTTATGTAAAATTGTCCAAAAGTTATCCGAGTACTTTCAAACGTCATCATTCATCATCAGGGTCAAAATTACAATTTAAACATCAAAAATTGCCTTGTAGCAGGAAAAGTGTTATGACATTTTGAAGAAACTAAATAAACGTTAAGAAAACTTTTTAAAATTCAAGGGAAGTAATGATGTAAACAATCATACAACTTACCAAGTTTCTGGACATATACTGAGTTGTGTTTAGAGTGTTTGTTTGAAATATAATTAAGGTAAATAATTATTTGCCTCTGAGTAATTAGATAATTCTTATAATTACTTCCCTTGAAGTTTAAATTCCCTCACGTATTTTTTACGGTATTTAAAAATATTTAACAATGCCATATTATTGATAATTCACGCATCTACGTGATCACATATCTTCACGCGTGCATGTTGTTTACATCATTACTTTCCTTGAATTTAAAAAAAAATTATTATGTAAATTCAAAACCTCTAACCTGATAATGAACAACAACCCCTCTCCAGCTGATACCGGGGTTGATAGAACTAATGTTGTGTATAAATTCAAATGTCCTTTTGAAGAATGCTCTTCCAATCCACATACATACATTGGATTTACGACTACCCGGCTCTCTAGATGATTAACTATGCATTCAAATGATTCCAGTGCCATTACACGACATCTTAAGTCACATTCTGTTTCCCTTCAGCCTTCTGCCATTCGTAAAATTCTTATAGACAATACTAAAATTATTGATCAACACTCAGACATTAGATGCCTAAAAATTTTAGAGGCACTACATATCAGAAGTAATAAACCTCTTATCAATCGCACAGCTTACCAAGTTTCTGGACACATTCTTCAATGTGTATAGATAGTATATTTGAAATATAATTCAGGTAAATAACTCTTCTGTGTAATTAGATTATTCACACAATTACTTCGCTCGAAGTTTAAATTCCCTCACGTATGTTTTTTACGGAATTTAAAAATTTTTAACAATTCCATATTATCAATAATTCATGCATCTATGTGATCACATATCTTCTCGCATGCATGTTGTTTACATCAAGTGCCTTGAGGAGGTAGTGCTGCCCTGAGTCAAGAGGGTGGCTACTAAAAGACCCTATGCCTGGCATCAGAACTCTGACCCATGCCATGCAAGCAGGAGAACCCAGTCATGGCTGTCAGACAATTCCTGCTATCACATCACTCCTTACATCTGGCCATCTAACTCCCCAGACTGCAACCCCCTTGTTTATTATGTGTGGGGTGCAGTTAAGCAAGAGACCAACAAAACTCCAAAGATGAACAAGGCAAAGATTATGGCAGGATTTACCAACTTCAACAAAGAAACCATCCAGAAGAGATGCAGGAGATTCCAAAATCGTCCGCTTGATGCCAATGGCAATTTTATTGAATAATTTTTTCCCTTTAGTATTTCAATATATTTTTGTGCACTTTTGGTAATTATATCTATTAAAACGAAATGTCAGTATTATTTTCATTTTCGAATAATTTAAAAGACAATTTATCCATCGCACCATGCATAATAAATGTTCAATTGGGTTCATGTCAACAAACATCATAGTTATATCATTCTTCAAAAGCACCAGAAATGCTTCTCAAACCAATTCTAAGTGACTTTTACCTTCTCGTACAAAGCAATATCCTGTTGAAATATGGCATTGTTGTTAGGGCATATTGGGTTCAAATATTCAGGAAGCAGTGCAATATAGCAGTCATCAGTCTGTGATGTTTTTTCATGTCTTGCGCCTCATACATTTATAAAAATATTACCAGATCATATGATGCCTTGTTGACATCTAGAGTCCATGGCCTTATGGGTTTGCATCATATCCAAATGCTACCATCAGTCTAAAACAATTCATCAGACAATACCATACATTGTAAGTCATCTAAGCTCTAATTAATGATTTTGTAAGCTCAGATGTAGTACTGTGTTGTGTTGTAGTATTAACAGGAGCACCCTGGTGGGTTTTCTGTTCCTATATCCAATGGAAGCTAAAGAACTAACCTTCTGCTGAATATATAATATATATCTGATACTTCCTGCATTGAATATAGATATAACTTGAACTTCTTTTGCTTGTCTTTTACTGTAGATATTTATATATCAGATCCTAATCATTAAAGTCATGAAGTTGAACACTGTATAGTCCATATTGGTTAGGTATTACCAAAATACATATGACCCTGAGGGATGTGAAATTTCTCACAGTTTCAGAATTGTAATGTCTTATTGTTGTATACCTACCTATATACAGTAATGGTTTCTATCCTCTTAAATACATGGACACTATTGGAGTAAAGAGTAGAGTGATTTTACTTGGTCCAAACTCATTCTTGGTCATTTCTCTGTTTTCAAGAGGGAGAGGAATCCAGACAGGGCTCTGCTGATGGGTAGAATATCATCTGGGATGAATAGACAAGAGTATGCTCTGGCCTTTATCTATGGGATATTTTTGGCTGAGCTTAAGAGCTAGGGATCTCCACTTTAATTGACCTTGCATCACATCTGCCTTGGTGGAGAGGTGATAAATACCTACAGTGCTTATATTGACTAGCATTTTACTAGCAGTGTGCCTACTTCACGCAGTGTGCAAGTCTTGTATTTGTTGATATACTATTATTCCCAACCTCCATTTTGGGGATTACTCATACAGCAACCTTTTAGGGTTACAGCACTTATTCATCTGAGACCTACTATCATGTCGCATTTGAACTGCAATAGTTCTCTTATTCTTGCTTTAGTATCCGCATGGACTTTACAAAATGTCAGAGTACAATTGATATTTATCAGGGTGAGTATTTCCATGAAATCAAGCTATGATGACACACCCTACCATTAACTTTACCTACTGCTATCCCATGATTTTTGGCATATCAGTATAAATATATATGTAGTCTGATCAAAAAATATTGAGATTCATGTTATAAAAAGAAATGTATAACACATGAATTCTTTCAAAGAAGTTCCCTTTTAATGCTACACACCTTATCAAACATTGTTTCTATTGATGAAACCATTACTAGAACCTATTTTTGTGGGTGGGGGTGGGGGGGATAGCAAACAGCTGACTTGTCACATTTTCTTGGATTTCTTCAGCACATTTCATCCTTATTGCCATATTCACAAGATTTTGGCTGTTGTACACTCCAGTCTTCTTCAGGATCTGTCTATAGTTCAGAGACGAGGAATTGTAATTATTTACATTGTTTCGATTGTTGTTGATATGTTCACAAGATTTTGGCTGTTGTACACTCCAGTCTTCTTCAGGATCTGTCTATAGTTCAGAGACGAGGAATTGTAATTATTTACATTGTTTCGATTGTTGTTGATATGTTCACAAGATTTTGGCTGTTGTACACTCCAGTCTTCTTCAGGATCTGTCTATAGTTCAGAGACGAGGAATTGTAATTATTTACATTGTTTCGATTGTTGTGGATATGTTCACAAGATTTTGGCTGTTGTACACTCCAGTCTTCTTCAGGATCTGTCTATAGTTCAGAGACGAGGAATTGTAATTATTTACATTGTTTCGATTGTTGTCGATATGTTCACAAGATTTTGGCTGTTGTACACTCCAGTCTTCTTCAGGATCTGTCTATAGTTCAGAGACGAGGAATTGTAATTATTTACATTGTTTCGATTGTTGTTGATATATTCACAAGATTTTGGCTGTTGTACACTCCAGTCTTCTTCGGGATCTGTCTATAGTTCAGGGAGACGAGGAATTGTAATTATTTACATTGTTTCGATTGTTGGTGATATGTTCACAAGATTTTGGCTGTTGTACACTCCAGTCTTCTTCAGGATCTGTCTATAGTTCAGAGACGAGGAATTGTAATTATTTACATTGTTTCGATTGTTGTCGATATGTTCTGAATTTTGGCTGTTGTACCTCACAGTCTTCTTCAGGACCTGTCTATAGTTCAGAGACGAGGAATTGTAATTATTTACATTGTTTCGATTGTTGTCGATATGTTCACAAGATTTTGGCTGTTGTACACTCCAGTCTTCTTCAGGATCTGTCTATAGTTCAGAGACGAGGAATTGTAATTAATTATTGTTGTCGATATGTTCACAAGATTTTGGCTGTTGTACACTCCAGTCTTCTTCAGGATCTGTCTATAGTTCAGGAGACGAGGAATTGTAATTATTTACATTGTTTCGATTGTTGTCGATATGTTCACAAGATTTTGGCTGTTGTATAGGTCTCCTGGATCATCCTGATTCAGTGAAGGGGCCCTGCATGCTTGGCTATTCATTTGTATCAACATATTCCCCTAGGCCCCAGCATGCTCCTCAGTCTCTCAGATCATCCACAGTTCAGGGTTTTGAAGAGTATGGTATTTAAATATTCTGACTTGTTATCATTTCTCATTCCTGCATTTAACATGTACACTCCAGTCCTCACTCAGATCATCTGGTTCAGAGACGAGTGTAATTATTTACATTGTTTCGATTGTTGTTGATATATTCACAAGATTTTGGCTGTTGTACACTCAGTCTTCTTCAGGATCTGTCTATAGTTCAGAGACGAGGAATTGTAATTATTTACATTGTTTCGATTGTTGTTGATATGTTCACAAGATTTTGGCTGTTGTACACTCAGTCTTCTTCAGGATCTGTCTATAGTTCAGAGACGAGAATTGTAATTATTTACATTGTTTCGATTGTTGTTGATATATTCACAAGATTTTGGCTGTTGTACACTCAGTCTTCTTCAGGATCTGTCTATAGTTCAGAGACGAGGGTATAATTATTTACATTGTTTCGATTGTTGTTGATATATTCACAAGATTTTGGCTGTTGTACACTCCAGTCTTCTTCAGGATCTGTCTATAGTTCAGAGACGAGGAATTGTAATTATTTACATTGTTTCGATTGTTGTTGATATTCTGAAGATTTTGGCTGTTGTACACTCCAGTCTTCTTCAGGATCTGTCTATAGTTCAGAGACGAGGAATTGTAATTATTTACATTGTTTCGATTGTTGTCGATATGTTCACAAGATTTTGGCTGTTGTACACTCCAGTCTTCTTCAGGATCTGTCTATAGTTCAGAGACGAGGAATTGTAATTATTTACATTGTTTGGATTGTTGTTGATATGTTCACAAGATTTTGGCTGTTGTACACTCCAGTCTTCTTCAGGATCTGTCTATAGTTCAGAGACGAGGAATTGTAATTATTTACATTGTTTGGATTGTTGTTGATATGTTCACAAGATTTTGGCTGTTGTACACTCCAGTCTTCTTCAGGATGTGTCTATAGTTCAGAGACGAGGAATTGTAATTATTTACATTGTTTCGATTGTTGTTGATATATTCACAAGATTTTGGCTGTTGTACACTCCAGTCTTCTTCAGGATGTGTCTATAGTTCAGAGACGAGGAATTGTAATTATTTACATTGTTTCGATTGTTGTCGATATGTTCACAAGATTTTGGCTGTTGTACACTCCAGTCTTCTTCAGGATCTGTCTATAGTTCAGAGACGAGGAATTGTAATTATTTACATTGTTTCGATTGTTGTTGATATGTTCACAAGATTTTGGCTGTTGTACACTCCAGTCTTCTTCAGGATCTGTCTATAGTTCAGAGACGAGGAATTGTAATTATTTACATTGTTTGGATTGTTGTTGATATGTTCACAAGATTTTGGCTGTTGTACACTCCAGTCTTCTTCAGGATCTGTCTATAGTTCAGAGACGAGGAATTGTAATTATTTACATTGTTTCGATTGTTGTTGATATGTTCACAAGATTTTGGCTGTTGTACACTCCAGTCTTCTTCAGGATGTGTCTATAGTTCAGAGACGAGGAATTGTAATTATTTACATTGTTTCGATTGTTGTTGATATGTTCACAAGATTTTGGCTGTTGTACACTCCAGTCTTCTTCAGGATCTGTCTATAGTTCAGAGACGAGGAATTGTAATTATTTACATTGTTTGGACTGTTGTTGATATGTTCACAAGATTTTGGCTGTTGTACACTCCAGTCTTCTTCAGGATCTGTCTATAGTTCAGAGACGAGGAATTGTAATTATTTACATTGTTTCGATTGTTGTTGATATATTCACAAGATTTTGGCTGTTGTACACTCCAGTCTTCTTCAGGATCTGTCTATAGTTCAGAGACGAGGAATTGTAATTATTTACATTGTTTCGATTGTTGTCGATATGTTCACAAGATTTTGGCTGTTGTACACTCCAGTCTTCTTCAGGATCTGTCTATAGTTCAGAGACGAGGAATTGTAATTATTTACATTGTTTGGATTGTTGTTGATATGTTCACAAGATTTTGGCTGTTGTACACTCCAGTCTTCTTCAGGATCTGTCTATAGTTCAGAGACGAGGAATTGTAATTATTTACATTGTTTGGATTGTTGTTGATATGTTCACAAGATTTTGGCTGTTGTACACTCCAGTCTTCTTCAGGATGTGTCTATAGTTCAGAGACGAGGAATTGTAATTATTTACATTGTTTCGATTGTTGTTGATATATTCACAAGATTTTGGCTGTTGTACACTCCAGTCTTCTTCAGGATGTGTCTATAGTTCAGAGACGAGGAATTGTAATTATTTACATTGTTTCGATTGTTGTCGATATGTTCACAAGATTTTTGGCTGTTGTACACTCCAGTCTTCTTCAGGATCTGTCTATAGTTCAGAGACGAGGAATTGTAATTATTTACATTGTTTCGATTGTTGTTGATATGTTCACAAGATTTTGGCTGTTGTACACTCCAGTCTTCTTCAGGATCTGTCTATAGTTCAGAGACGAGGAATTGTAATTATTTACATTGTTTGGATTGTTGTTGATATGTTCACAAGATTTTGGCTGTTGTACACTCCAGTCTTCTTCAGGATCTGTCTATAGTTCAGAGACGAGGAATTGTAATTATTTACATTGTTTCGATTGTTGTTGATATGTTCACAAGATTTTGGTTGGCTGTACACTCCAGCTCCTTCAGGATGTGTCTATAGTTCGTAGACGCAGGAATTGTAATTATTTACATTGTTTCGATTGTTGTTGATATGTTCACAAGATTTTGGCTGTTGTACACTCCAGTCTTTCAGGATCTGTCTATAGTTCAGAGACGAGGAATTGCAATTATTTCTTACATTGCCTGTAGTTAGACTGTTGTTGATATATCATAAGATTTTGGCTGTTGTACACTCCAGTCTTCTTCATAGGATCTGTCTATAGTTCAGAGACGAGGAATTGGTAATTATTTACATTGTTTCGATTGTTGTTGATATATTCACAAGATTTTGGCTGTTGTACACTCAGCCTTCTAGATCTGTCTATAGTTCAGAGACGAGGAATTGTAATTATTTACATTTGTTTCCATTGTTGGGTTTATGATGTTCACAAGATTTTGCTGTTGTACACTCCAGTCTTTCAGGATCTGTTCAGTTCAGAGACGGAAAATTTGTAATTATTTACATTGTTTGGACTGTTGTTGATATGTTCACAAGATTTTGGCTGTTGTACACTCCAGTCTTCTTCTCAGGATCTGTCTATAGTTCAGAGACGCAGGGAATTGTAATTATTTACATTGTTTCGATTGCTGTTGATATATTCACAAGATTTTGGCTAGTTGTACACTGTAGTCTTTCAGGATCTGTCTATAGTTCAGACGCAGAATTGTAATTATTTACATTGTTTCGATTGTTGTCGATATGTTCACAAGATTTGGCTGTTGTACACTCCAGTCTTCTTCAGGACTCATTCATAGTTCAGAGACGCAGAATTGTAATTATTTACATTGTTTCGATTGTTGTTGATATATTCACAAGATTTTGGCTGTTGTACACCAGCTCTTCTCTCAGGATCTGTCTATAATTCAGAGACTATGAATTGTAATTATTTACATTGTTTCGATTGTTGTTGATATATTCACAAGATTTTGGCTGTTGTGCCACCCGAGTCTTCTTCAGGATCTGTCTATAGTTCAGAGACTATGTGAAACTGTACTATTTACATTGTTTCATTGTTGTCGATATGGCCACAAGATTTGGCTGTAACACCCAGTCTTCTTCAGGATCTGGTTCATAGTTCAGAGACGAGGAATTGTAATTATTTACATTGTTTCGATTGTTGTTGATATATTCACAAGATTTTGCTATGGCTGTTGTACACTCCAGTCTTCTTCAGATCTGTCTATAGTTCAGAGACTATAGAGAATTGTAATTATTTACATGAAGTTTCGATTGTTGTTGATATGTTCACAAGATTTTGGCTGTTGTACACTCCAGTCTTCTTCAGGATCTGGTTCATAGTTCAGAGACGCAGGAATTGTAATTATTTACATTGTTTCGATTGTTGTTGATATGTTCACAAGATTTTGGCTGTTGTACACCCAGTCTTCTTCAGGATCTGTTCATAGTTCAGAGACTAGGAATGTAATTATTTACATTGTTTCCATTTTTTGTTGTCATATGTTCCGTCGTATCTTTAGTTTGTTGTACACCCCAGTCTTCTTCAGGATCTGTCTATGTCTGAGACGCAGGAATTGTAATTATTTACATTGTTTAGATTGTTGTCGATATGTTCACAAGATTTTGGCTGTTGTACACTCAGTCTTCTTCAGGATCTGTCTAGTTCAGAGACGAGGAATTGTAATTATTTACATTGTTTCGATTGTTGTTGATATATTCACAAGATTTTGGCTGTTGTACACTCCAGTCTTCTTCAGGATCTGTCTATAGTTCAGAGACGAGGAATTGTAATTATTTACATTGTTTCGATTGTTGTTGATATATTCACAAGATTTTGGCTGTTGTACACTCCAGTCTTCTTCAGGATCTGTCTATAGTTCAGAGACGAGGAATTGTAATTATTTACATTGTTTCGATTGTTGTTGATATATTCACAAGATTTTGGCTGTTGTACACTCCAGTCTTCTTCAGGATCTGTCTATAGTTCAGAGACGAGGAATTGTAATTATTTACATTGTTTCGATTGTTGTCGATATGTTCACAAGATTTTGGCTGTTGTACACTCCAGTCTTCTTCAGGATCTGTCTATAGTTCAGAGACGAGGAATTGTAATTATTTGTTGTTTCGATTGTTGTCGATATGTTCACAAGATTTTGGCTGTTGTACACTCCAGTCTTCTTCAGGATCTGTCTATAGTTCAGAGACGAGGAATTGTAATTATTTACATTGTTTCGATTGTTGTCGATATGTTCACAAGATTTTGGCTGTTGTACACTCCAGTCTTCTTCAGGATCTGTCTATAGTTCAGAGACGAGGAATTGTAATTATTTATTGTTTCGATTGTTGTTGATATATTCACAAGATTTTGGCTGTTGTACACTCCAGTCTTCTTCAGGATCTGTCTATAGTTCAGAGACGAGGAATTGTAATTATTTACATTGTTTCGTTATTTGTTGATATATTCACAAGATTTTGGCTGTTGTACACTCCAGTCTTCTTCAGGGGATCTGTCTATAGTTCAGAGGAGACGAGGAATTGTAATTATTTACATTGTTTCGATTGTTGTTGATATATTCACAAGATTTTGGCTGTTGTACACTCCAGTCTTCTTCAGGATCTGTCTATAGTTCAGAGACGAGGAATTGTAATTATTTACATTGTTTCGATTGTTGTTGATATATTCACAAGATTTTGGCTGTTGTACACTCCAGTCTTCTTCAGGATCTGTCTATGGTTGAGGCAGGGAATTGTAATTATTTACATTGTTTCGATTGTTGTTGATATATTCACAAGATTTTGGCTGTTGTACACTCCAGTCTTCTTCAGGATCTGTCTATAGTTCAGACGAGGAATTGTAATTATTTACATTGTTTCGATTGTTGTCGATATGTTCACTGAATTTTGGCTGTTGTACACTCCAGTCTTCTTCAGGATCTGTCTATAGTTCAGAGACGAATTGTAATTATTTACATTGTTTCGATTGTTGTCGATATGTTCACAAGATTTTGGCTGTTGTACCTCCAGTCTTCAGCTGGGATCTGTCTATAGTTCAGAGACGAGGAATTGTAATTATTTACATTGTTTCGATTGTTGTTGATATGTTCACAAGATTTTGGCTGTTGTACACTCCAGTCTTCTTCAGGATCTGTCTATAGTTCAGAGACGAGGAATTGTAATTATTTACATTGTTTGGATATTTGTTGATATGTTCACAAGATTTTGGCTGTTGTATTACCTCCAAGTCTTCTTCAGGATCTGTCTATAGTTCAGAGACGAGGAATTGTAATTATTTACATTGTTTCGATTGTTGTTGATATGTTCACAAGATTTTGGCTGTTGTACACTCCAGTCTTCTTCAGGATCTGTCTATAGTTCAGAGACGAGGGTGTATTATTACATTGTTTCGATTGTTGTTGAAAGTATGTTCACAAGATTTTGGCTGTTGTACACTCCAGTCTTCTTCAGGATCTGTCTATAGTTCAGAGACGAGGAATTGTAATTATTTACATTGTTTGGATTGTTGTTGATATGTTCACAAGATTTTGGCTGTTGTACACTCCCGAGTCTTCTTCAGGATCTGTCTATAGTTCAGAGACGAGGAATTGTAATTATTTACATTGTTTCGATTGTTGTCGATATGTTCACAAGATTTTGGCTGTTGTACCTCCAGTCTTCTTCAGGATCTGTCTATAGTTCAGAGACGAGGAATTGTAATTATTTACATTGTTTCGATTGTTGTTGATATATTCACAAGATTTTGGCTGTTGTACACTCCAGTCTTCTTCAGGATCTGTCTATAGTTCAGAGACGAGGAATTGTAATTATTTACATTGTTTCGATTGTTGTTGATATGTTCACAAAGATTTTGGCTGTTGTACACTCCAGTCTTCTTCAGGATCTGTCTATAGTTCAGAGACGAGGAATTGTAATTGTTACATTGTTTCGATTGTTGTTGATATGTTCACAAGATTTTGGCTGTTGTACACTCCAGTCTTCTTCAGGATCTGTCTATAGTTCAGAGACGAGGAATTGTAATTATTTACATTGTTTCGATTGTTGTCGATATGTTCACAAGATTTTGGCTGTTGTACACTCCAGTCTTCTTCAGGATCTGTCTATAGTTCAGACGAGGAATTGTAATTATTTACATTGTTTCGATTGTTGTTGATATATTCACAAGATTTTGGCTGTTGTACACTCTCCAGTCTTCTTCAGGATCTGTCTATAGTTCAGAGACGAGAAATTGTAATTATTTACATTGTTTCGATTGTTGTTGATATATTCACAAGATTTTGGCTGTTGTACACTCCAGTCTTCTTCAGGATCTGTCTATAGTTCAGAGACGAGGAATTGTAATTATTTACAGTACCGATTGTTGTTGATATATTCACAAGATTTTGGCTGTTGTACACTCCAGTCTTCTTCAGGATCTGTCTATAGTTCAGAGACGGTGTAATTATTTACATTGTTTCGATTGTTGTCGATATGTTCACAAGATTTTGGCTGTTGTACACTCCAGTCTTCTTCAGGATCTGTCTATAGTTCAGAGACGAGGAATTGTAATTATTTACATTGTTTCGATTGTTGTCGATATGTTCACAAGATTTTGGCTGTTGTACCTCCCAGTCTTCTTCAGGATCTATATATAGTTCAGAGACGAGGAATTGTAATTATTTACATTGTTTCGATTGTTGTCGATATGTTCACAAGATTTTGGCTGTTGTACACTCCAGTCTTCTTCAGGATCTGTCCTATGTAGTTCAGAGGCAATTGTAATTATTTACATTGTTTCGATTGTTGTTGATATATTCACAAGATTTTGGCTGTTGTACACTCCAGTCTTCTTTCAGGATCTGTCTATAGTTCAGAGACGAGGAATTGTAATTATTTACATTGTTTCGATTGTTGTTGATATATTCACAAGATTTTGGCTGTTGTACCTCCAAGGTCTTCTTCAGGATCTGTCTATAGTTCAGAGACGAGGAATTGTAATTATTTACATTGTTTCGATTGTTGTTGATATATTCACAAGATTTTGGCTGTTGTACCTCCCAGTCTTCTTCAGGATCTGTCTATAGTTCAGAGACGAGGAATTGTAATTATTTACATTGTTTCGATTGTTGTTGATATATTCACAAGATTTTGGCTGTTGTACACTCCAGTCTTCTTCAGGATCTGTCTATAGTTCAGAGACGAGGAATTGTAATTATTTACATTGTTTCGATTGTTGTTGATATATTCACAAGATTTTGGCTGTTGTACACTCCAGTCTTCTTCAGGATCTGTCTATAGTTCAGAGACGAGGAATTGTAATTATTTACATTGTTTCGATTGTTGTCGATATGTTCACAAGATTTTGGCTGTTGTACACTCCAGTCTTCTTCAGGATCTGTCTATAGTTCAGAGACGAGGAATTGTAATTATTTACATTGTTTCGATTGTTGTCGATATGTTCACAAGATTTTGGCTGTTGTACACTCCAGTCTTCTTCAGGATCTGTCTATAGTTCAGAGACGAGGAATTGTAATTATTTACATTGTTTCGATTGTTGTTGATATGTTCACAAGATTTTGGCTGTTGTACACTCCAGTCTTCTTCAGGATCTGTCTATAGTTCAGAGACGAGGAATTGTAATTATTTACATTGTTTGGATTGTTGTTGATATGTTCACAAGATTTTGGCTGTTGTACCTCCAGTCTTCTTCAGGATCTGTCTATAGTTCAGAGACGAGGAATTGTAATTATTTACATTGTTTCGATTGTTGTTGATATGGTCACAAGATTTTGGCTGTTGTACACTCCAGTCTTCTTCAGGATCTGTCTATAGTTCAGAGACGAGTGTAATTATTTACATTGTTTCGATTGTTGTAAATATGTTCACAAGATTTTGGCTGTTGTACACTCAGTCTTCTTCAGGATCTGTCTATAGTTCAGGGAACGAGGAATTGTAATTATTTACATTGTTTGGATTGTTGTTGATATGTTCACAAGATTTTGGCTGTTGTACACTCCAGTCTTCTTCAGGATCTGTCTATAGTTCAGAGACGAGGAATTGTAATTATTTACATTGTTTGGATTGTTGTTGATATGTTCACAAGATTTTGGCTGTTGTACACTCCAGTCTTCTTCAGGATCTGTCTATAGTTCGAGACGAGGAATTGTATTATTTACATTGTTTGGATTGTTGTTGATATGTTCACAAGATTTTGGCTGTTGTACACTCCAGTCTTCAGGATCTGTCTATAGTTCAGAGACGAGGAATTGTAATTATTTACATTTGTTTCGATTGTTGTTGATATGTTCACAAGATTTTGGCTGTTGTACACTCCAGTCTTCTTCAGGATCTGTCTATAGTTCAGAGACGAGGAATTGTAATTATTTACATTGTTTGGATTGTTGTTGATATGTTCACAAGATTTTGGCTGTTGTACACTCCAGTCTTCTTCAGGATCTGTCTATAGTTCAGAGACGAGAATTGTAATTATTTACATTGTTTGGATTGTTGTTGATATGTTCACAAGATTTTGGCTGTTGTACACTCCAGTCTTCTTCAGGATCTGTCTATAGTTCAGGGGAAGCGAGGAATTGTAATTATTTACATTGTTTCGATTGTTGTTGTTGATATGTTCACAAGATTTTGGCTGTTGTACACTCAGTCTTCTTCAGGATCTGTCTATAGTTCAGAGACGAGGAATTGTAATTATTTACATTGTTTGGATTGTTGTTGATATGTTCACAAGATTTTTTTGGCTGTTGTACACTCCAGTCTTCTTCAGGATGTGTCTATAGTTCAGAGACGAGGAATTGTAATTATTTACATTGTTTCGATTGTTGTTGATATGTTCACAAGATTTTGGCTGTTGTACACTCCAGTCTTCTTCAGGATCTGTCTATAGTTCAGAGACGGTGTAATTATTTACATTGTTTGGATTGTTGTTGATATGTTCACAAGATTTTGGCTGTTGTACACTCCAGTCTTCTTCAGGATCTGTCTATAGTTCAGAGACGAGGAATTGTAATTATTTACATTGTTTCGATTGTTGTTGATATGTTCACAAGATTTTGCTGTTGTACACTCCAGTCTTCTTCAGGATCTGTCTATAGTTCAGAGACGATGAATTGTAATTATTTACATTGTTTGGACTGTTGTTGATATGTTCACAAGATTTTGGCTGTTGTACACTCCAGTCTTCTTCAGGATCTGTCTATAGTTCAGAGGGCAATTGTAATTATTTACATTGTTTCGATTGTTGTCGATATGTTCACAAAGATTTTGGCTGTTGTACACTCCAGTCTTCTTCAGGATCTGTCTATAGTTCAGAGACGAGGTTGTAATTATTTACATTGTTTCGATTGTTGTTGATATGTTCACAAGATTTTGGCTGTTGTACACTCCAGTCTTCTTCAGGATGTGTCTATAGTTCAGAGACGAGGAATTGTAATTATTTACATTGTTTCGATTGTTGTTGATATGTTCACAAGATTTTGGCTGTTGTACACTCCAGTCTTCTTCAGGATGTGTCATAGTTCAGAGACGAGGAATTGTAATTATTTACATTGTTTCGATTGTTGTTGATATGTTCACAAGATTTTGGCTGTTGTACACTCCAGTCTTCTTCAGGATCTGTCTATAGTTCAGAGATGAGGAATTGTAATTATTTACATTGTTTCGATTGTTGTCGATATGTTCACAAGATTTTGGCTGTTGTACACTCCAGTCTTCTTCAGGATCTGTCTATAGTTCAGAGACGAGGAATTGTAATTATTTACATTGTTTCGATTGTTGTCGATATGTTCACAAGATTTTGGCTGTTGTACACTCCAGTCTTCTTCAGGATCTGTCTATAGTTCAGAGACGAGGAATTGTAATTATTTACATTGTTTCGATTGTTGTCGATATGTTCACAAGATTTTGGCTGTTGTACACTCCCGAAGTCTTCTTCAGGATCTGTCTATAGTTCAGAGACGAGGAATTGTAATTATTTACATTGTTTCGATTGTTGTCGATATGTTCACAAGATTTTGGCTGTTGTACACTCCAGTCTTCTTCAGGATCTGTCTATAGTTCAGAGACGAGGAATTGTAATTATTTACATTGTTTTAGATTGTTCTGTTGATATGTTCACAAGATTTTGGCTGTTGTACACTCCAGTCTTCTTCAGGATGTGTCTATAGTTCAGAGACGAGGAATTGTAATTATTTACATTGTTTCGTTATTTGTTGATATATTCACAAGATTTTGGCTGTTGTACACTCCAGTCTTCTTCAGGATCTGTCTATAGTTCAGAGACGAGGAATTGTAATTATTTACATTGTTTCGATTGTTGTCGATATGTTCACAAGATTTTGGCTGTTGTACACTCCAGTCTTCTTCAGGATCTGTCTATAGTTCAGAGACGAGGAATTGTAATTATTTACATTGTTTCGATTGTTGTCGATATGTTCACAAGATTTTGGCTGTTGTACACTCCAGTCTTCTTCAGGATCTGTCTATAGTTCGAGACGAGGAATTGTAATTATTTACATTGTTTCGATTGTTGTTGATATGTTCACAAGATTTTGGCTGTTGTACACACTCCAGTCTTCTTCAGGATCTGTCTATAGTTCAGAGACGAGGAATTGTAATTATTTACATTGTTTCGATTGTTGTTGATATGTTCACAAGATTTTGGCTGTTGTACACTCCAGTCTTCTTTGGATCTGTCTATAGTTCAGAGACGAGGAATTGTAATTATTTACATTGTTTCGATTGTTGTTGATATGTTCACAAGATTTTGGCTGTTGTACACTCCAGTCTTCTTCAGGATCTGTCTATAGTTCAGAGACGAGGAATTGTAATTATTTACATTGTTTCGATTGTTGTTGATATGTTCACAAGATTTTGGCTGTTGTACACTCAGTCTTCTTCAGGATGTGTCTATAGTTCAGAGACGAGGAATTGTAATTATTTACATTGTTTCGATTGTTGTTGATATGTTCACAAGATTTTGGCTGTTGTACACTCCAGTCTTCTTCAGGATCTGTCTATAGTTCAGAGACGAGGGTAATTATTTACATTGTTTCGATTGTTGTTGATATGTTCACAAGATTTTGGCTGTTGTACACTCAGTCTTCTTCAGGATCTGTCTATAGTTCAGAGACGAGGAATTGTAATTATTTACATTTGTTTCGATTGTTGTTGATATGTTCACAAGATTTTGGCTCTTGTACACTCCAGTCTTCTTCAGGATCTGTCTATAGTTCAGAGACGAGGTGTAATTATTTACATTGTTTCGATTGTTGTCGATATGTTCACAAGATTTTGGCTGTTGTACACTCCAGTCTTCTTCAGGATCTGTCTATAGTTCAGAGACGAGGAATTGTAATTATTTACATTGTTTCGATTGTTGTCGATATGTTCAGAAGATTTTGGCTGTTGTACACTCCAGTCTTCTTCAGGATCTGTCTATAGTTCAGAGACGAGGAATTGTAATTATTTACATTGTTTCGATTGTTGTTGATATGTTCACAAGATTTTGGCTGTTGTACACTCCAGTCTTCTTCAGGATGTGTCTATAGTTGGAGACGAGGTGTAATTATTTACATTGTTTCGATTGTTGTTGATATGTTCACAAGATTTTGGCTGTTGTATGATGCCTTCAGGATGTGTCTATAGTTCAGAGGCTTGAGGAATTGTAATTATTTACATTGTTTCGATTGTTGTTGATATGTTCACAAGATTTTGGCTGTTGTACACTCCAGTCTTCTTCAGGATCTGTCTATAGTTCAGAGACGAGGAATTGTAATTATTTACATTGTTTCGATTGTTGTCGATATGTTCACAAGATTTTGGCTGTTGTACACTCCAGTCTTCTTCAGGATGTGTCTATAGTTCAGAGACGAGGAATTGTAATTATTTACATTGTTTCGATTGTTGTTGATATGTTCACAAGATTTTGGCTGTTGTACACTCCAGTCTTCTTCAGGATGTGTCTATAGTTCAGAGACGAGGAATTGTAATTATTTACATTGTTTCGATTGTTGTTGATATGTTCACAAGATTTTGGCTGTTGTACACTCAGTCTTCTTCAGGATGTGTCTATAGTTCAGAGACGAGGAATTGTAATTATTTACATTGTTTCGATTGTTGTTGATATGTTCACAAGATTTTGTGGCTGTTGTACACTCCAGTCTTCTTCAGGATCTGTCTATAGTTCAGAGACGAGGAATTGTAATTATTTACATTGTTTCGATTGTTGTTGATATATTCACAAGATTTTGGCTGTTTCGCACTCAGTCTTCTTCAGGATCTGTCTATAGTTCAGAGACGAGGAATTGTAATTATTTACATTGTTTCGATTGTTGTCGATATGTTCACAAGATTTTGGCTGTTGTACACTCCAGTCTTCTTCAGGATCTGTCTATAGTTCAGAGACGAGGAATTGTAATTATTTACATTGTTTCGATTGTTGTCGATATGTTCACAAGATTTTGGCTGTTGTACACTCCAGTCTTCTTCAGGATCTGTCTATAGTTCAGAGACGAGGAATTGTAATTATTTACATTGTTTCGATTGTTGTCGATATGTTCACAAGATTTTGGCTGTTGTACACTCCAGTCTTCTTCAGGATCTGTCTATAGTTCAGAGATGAGGAATTGTAATTGTTACATTGTTTCGATTGTTGTTGATATGTTCACAAGATTTTGGCTGTTGTACACTCCAGTCTTCTTCAGGATCTGTCTATAGTTCAGAGACGAGGAATTGTAATTATTTACAATGTTTGGACTGTTGTTGATATGTTCACAAGATTTTGGCTGTTGTACACTCCAGTCTTCTTCAGATCTGTCTATAGTTCAGAGACGAGGAATTGTAATTATTTACATTGTTTCGATTGTTGTCGATATGTTCACAAGATTTTGGCTGTTGTACACTATAGTCTTCTTCAGGATCTGTCTATAGTTCAGAGACGAGGAATTGTAATTATTTACATTGTTTCGATTGTTGTTGATATGTTCACAAGATTTTGGCTGTTGTACACTCCAGTCTTCTTCAGGATGTGTCTATAGTTCAGAGACGAGGAATTGTAATGCTATTTACATTGTTTCGATTGTTGTTGATATGTTCACAAGATTTTGGCTGTTGTACACTCCAGTCTTCTTCAGGATGTGTCTATAGTTCAGAGACGAGGAATTGTAATTATTTACATTGTTTCGATTGTTGTTGATATGTTCACAAGATTTTGGCTGTTGTACACTCCAGTCTTCTTTCAGGACTCTGTCTATAGTTCAGAGATGAGGAATTGTAATTATTTACATTGTTTCGATTGTTGTCGATATGTTCACAAGATTTTGGCTGTTGTACACTCCAGTCTTCTTCAGGATCTGTCTATAGTTCAGAGACGAGGAATTCACTATTTACATTGTTTCGATTGTTGTCGATATGTTCACAAGATTTTGGCTGTTGCAATTAATTCAGTCTTCTTCAGGATCTGTCTATAGTTCAGAGACGAGGAATTGTAATTATTTACATTGTTTCGATTGTTGTCTATATATCACAAGATTTTGGCTGTTGTACAATCTGTGTCTTCTTCAGGGATCTGTCTATAGTTCAGAGACGCAGGGAATTGTAATTATTTACATTGTTTCGATTGTTGTCGTATATGTTCACAAGATTTTGGCTGTTGTACACTCCAGTCTTCTTCAGGATCTGTCTATAGTTCAGAGACGAGGAATTGTAATTATTTACATTGTTTCGATTGTTGTTGATATGTTCACAAGATTTTGGCTGTTGTACACTCCAGTCTTCTTCAGGATGTGCCCAGTTCAGAGACGAGGAATTGTAATTATTTACATTGTTTCGATTGTTGTTGATATATTCACAAGATTTTGGCTGTTGTACACTCCAGTCTTCTTCAGGATCTGTCTATAGTTCAGAGACGAGGAATTGTAATTATTTACATTGTTTCGATTGTTGTCGATATGTTCACAAGATTTTGGCTGTTGTACACTCCAGTCTTTCTTTCAGGATCTGTCTATAGTTCAGAGACGAGGAATTGTAATTATTTACATTGTTTCGATTGTTGTCGATATGTTCACAAGATTTTGGCTGTTGTACACTCCAGTCTTCTTCAGGATCTGTCTATAGTTCAGAGACGAGGAATTGTAATTATTTACATTGTTTCGATTGTTGTTGATATGTTCACAAGATTTTGGCTGTTGTACACTCCAGTCTTCTTCAGGATCTGTCTATAGTTCAGAGACGAGGAATTGTAATTATTTACATTGTTTCGATTGTTGTTGATATGTTCACAAGATTTTGCTGTTGTACACTCCAGTCTTTCAGATCTGTCTATAGTTCAGAGACGAGGAATTGTAATTATTTACATTGTTTCGATTGTTGTTGATATGTTCACAAGATTTTGGCTGTTGTACACTCCAGTCTTCTTCAGGACTTGTCTATAGTTCAGAGACGAGGAATTGTAATTATTTACATTGTTTCGATTGTTGTTGATATGTTCACAAGATTTTGGCTGTTGTACACTCCAGTCTTCTTCAGGATGTGTCTATAGTTCAGAGACGAGGAATTGTAATTATTTACATTGTTTCGATTGTTGTTGATATGTTCACAAGATTTTGGCTGTTGTACACTCCAGTCTTCTTCAGGATCTGTCTATAGTTCAGAGACGAGGAATTGTAATTATTTACATTGTTTCGATTGTTGTTGATATGTTCACAGATTTTGGCTGTTGTACACCTGTCTTCTTCAGGATCTGTCTATAGTTCAGAGACGAGGAATTGTAATTATTTACATTGTTTCGATTGTTGTTGATATGTTCACAAGATTTTGGCTCTTGTACACTCCAGTCTTCTTCAGGATCTGTCTATAGTTCAGAGACGAGGAATTGTAATTATTTACATTGTTTCGATTGTTGTCGATATGTTCACAAGATTTTGGCTGTTGTACACTCCAGTCTTCTTCAGGATCTCTCTATAGTTCAGAGACGAGGAATTGTAATTATTTACATTGTTACGGTGTTGTCGATATGTTCAGAAGATTTTGGCTGTTGTACACTCCAGTCTTCTTCAGGATCTGTCTATAGTTCAGAGACGAGGAATTGTAATTATTTACATTGTTTCGATTGTTGTTGATATGTTCACAAGATTTTGGCTGTTGTACACTCAGTCTTCTTCAGGATGTGTCTATAGTTCAGAGACGAGGAATTGTAATTATTTACATTGTTTCGATTGTTGTTGATATGTTCACAAGATTTTGGCTGTTGTACACTCCAGTCTTCTTCAGGATGTGTCTATAGTTCAGGAACGGAGTGTAATTATTTACATTGTTTCGATTGTTGATATGTTCACAAGATTTTGGCTGTTGTACACTCCAGTCTTCTTCAAGGATCTGTCTATAGTTCAGAGACGAGGAATTATGATGGCCCACATTGTTTCGATTGTTGTTGATATGTTCACAAGATTTTGGCTGTTGTACACTCCAGTCTTCTTCAGGATCTGTCTATAGTTCAGAGACGAGGAATTGTAATTATTTACATTGTTTCGATTGTTGTCGATATGTTCACAAGATTTTGGCTGTTGTACACTCAGTCTTCTTCAGGATGTGTCTATAGTTCAGAGACGAGGAATTGTAATTATTTACATTGTTTCGATTGTTGTTGTTGATATGTTCACAAGATTTTGGCTGTTGTACACTCCAGTCTTCTTTCAGGATGTGTCTATAGTTCAGAGACGAGGAATTGTAATTATTTACATTGTTTCGATTGTTGTTGATATGTTCACAAGATTTTGGCTGTTGTACACTCAGTCTTCTTCGGGATGTGTGTCTATAGTTCAGAGACGAAATTGTAATTATTTACATTGTTTGATTGTTGTTGATATGTTCACAAGATTTTGGCTGTTGTACACTCAGTCTTCTTCAGGATCTGTCTATAGTTCAGAGACGAGGAATTGTAATTATTTACATTGTTTCGATTGTTGTTGATATATTCACAAGATTTTTGGCTGTTGTACACCTCAGTCTTCTTCAGGATCTGTCTATAGTTCAGAGACGAGTGTAATTATTTACATTGTTTCGATTGTTGTCGATATGTTCACAAGATTTTGGCTGTTGTACACTCCAGTCTTCTTCAGGATCTGTCTATAGTTCAGAGACGAGGAATTGTGAGGTATTTACATTGTTTCGATTGTTGTCGATATGTTCACAAGATTTTGGCTGTTGTACCTCCAGTCTTCTTCAGGATCTGTCTATAGTTCAGAGACGAGGAATTGTAATTATTTACATTGTTTCGATTGTTGTCGATATGTTCACAAGATTTTGGCTGTTGTACACTCCAGTCTTCTTCAGGATCTGTCTATAGTTCAGAGATGAGGAATTGTAATTATTTACATTGTTTCGATTGTTGTTGATATGTTCACAAGATTTTGGCTGTTGTACACTCCAGTCTTCTTCAGGATCTGTCTATAGTTCAGAGACGAGGAATTGTAATTATTTACAATGTTTGGACTGTTGTTGATATGTTCACAAGATTTTGGCTGTTGTACACTCCAGTCTTCTTCAGGATCTGTCTATAGTTCAGAGACGAGGAATTGTAATTATTTACATTGTTTCGATTGTTGTTGATATATTCACAAGATTTTGGCTGTTGTACACTCCAGTCTTCTTCAGGATCTGTCTATAGTTCAGAGACGAGGAATTGTAATTATTTACATTGTTTCGATTGTTGTCGATATGTTCACAAGATTTTGGCTGTTGTACACTCCAGTCTTCTTCAGGATCTGTCTATAGTTCAGAGACGAGGAATTGTAATTATTTACATTGTTTCGATTGTTGTCGATATGTTCACAAGATTTTGGCTGTTGTACACTCCAGTCTTCTTCAGGATCTGTCTATAGTTCAGAGACGAGGAATTGTAATTATTTACATTGTTTCGATTGTTGTCGATATGTTCACAAGATTTTGGCTGTTGTACACTCCAGTCTTCTTCAGGATCTGTCTATAGTTCAGAGACGAGGAATTGTAATTATTTACATTGTTTCGATTGTTGTTGATATATTCACAAGATTTTGGCTGTTGTACACTCCAGTCTTCTTCAGGATCTGTCTATAGTTCAGAGACGAGGAATTGTAATTATTTACATTGTTTCGATTGTTGTTGATATGTTCACAAGATTTTGGCTGTTGTACACTCCAGTCTTCTTCAGGATCTGTCTATAGTTCAGAGACGAGGAATTGTAATTATTTACATTGTTTGGATTGTTGTTGATATGTTCACAAGATTTTGGCTGTTGTACACTCTGCCCTTCTTCAGGATCTGTCTATAGTTCAGAGACGAGGAATTGTAATTATTTACATTGTTTCGATTGTTGTTGATATGTTCACAAGATTTTGGCTGTTGTACACTCCAGTCTTCTTCAGGATCTGTCTATAGTTCAGAGACGAGGAATTGTAATTATTTACATTGTTTCGATTGTTGTTGATATGTTCACAAGATTTTGGCTGTTGTACACTCCAGTCTTCTTCAGGATCTGTCTATAGTTCAGAGACGAGGAATTGTAATTATTTACATTGTTTCGATTGTTGTTGATATGTTCACAAGATTTTGGCTGTTGTACACTCCAGTCTTCTTCAGGATCTGTCTATAGTTCAGAGACGAGGAATTGTAATTATTTACATTGTTTCGATTGTTGTCGATATGTTCACAAGATTTTGGCTGTTGTACACTCCAGTCTTCTTCAGGATCTGTCTATAGTTCAGAGACGAGGAATTGTAATTATTTACATTTTTCGATTGTTGTTGATATATTCACAAGATTTTGGCTGTTGTACACTCCAGTCTTCTTCAGGATCTGTCTATAGTTCAGAGACGAGGAATTGTAATTATTTACATTGTTTCGATTGTTGTCGATATGTTCACAAGATTTTGGCTGTTGTACACTCCAGTCTTCTTCAGGATCTGTCTATAGTTCAGGGGAACGGTGTAATTATTTACATTGTTTCGATTGTTGTTGATATGTTCACAAGATTTTGGCTGTTGTACACTCCAGTCTTCTTCAGGATCTGTCTATAGTTCAGAGACGAGGAATTGTAATTATTTACATTTGTTTCGATTGTTGTCGATATGTTCACAAGATTTTGGCTGTTATCTGCTCAGTCTTCTTCAGGATCTGTCTATAGTTCAGAGACGAGGAATTGTAATTATTTACATTGTTTCGATTGTTGTCGATATGTTCACAAGATTTTGGCTGTTGTACACGCCAGTCTTCTTCAGGATCTGTCTATAGTTCAGGAGACGAGGAATTGTAATTATTTACATTGTTTCGATTATTGTCGATATGTTCACAAGATTTTGGCTGTTGTACACTCCAGTCTTCTTCCCAGGATCTGTCTATAGTTCAGACGAGGAATTGTAATTATTTACATTGTTTCGATTGTTGTTGATATATTCACAAGATTTTGGCTGTTGTACACTCAGTCTTCTTCAGGATCTGTCTATAGTTCAGAGACGAGGAATTGTAATTATTTACATTGTTTCGATTGTTGTTGATATATTCACAAGATTTTGGCTGTTGTACACTCCAGTCTTCTTCAGGATCTGTCTATAGTTCAGAGGCAGGAATTGTAATTATTTACATTGTTTCGATTGTTGTTGATATATTCACAAGATTTTGGCTGTTGTACACTCCAGTCTTCTTCAGGATCTGTCTATAGTTCAGAGACGAGGAATTGTAAGTATTTACATTGTTTCGATTGTTGTTGATATATTCACAAGATTTTGGCTGTTGTACACTCCAGTCTTCTTCAGGATCTGTCTATAGTTCAGAGACGAGGAATTGTAATTATTTACATTGTTTCGATTGTTGTTGATATATTCACAAGATTTTGGCTGTTGTACACTCCAGTCTTCTTCAGGATCTGTCTATAGTTCAGGGGAACGGAGAATTGTAATTATTTACATTGTTTCGATTGTTGTCGATATGTTCACAAGATTTTAGCTGTTGTACACTCCAGTCTTCTTCAGGATCTGTCTATAGTTCAGAGACGAGGAATTGTAATTATTTACATTGTTTCGATTATTGTTGATATATTCACAAGATTTTGGCTGTTGTACACTCCAGTCTTCTTCAGGATCTGTCTATAGTTCAGAGACGAGGAATTGTAATTATTTACATTGTTTCGATTGTTGTTGATATATTCACAAGATTTTGGCTGTTGTACACTCCAGTCTTCTTCAGGATCTGTCTATAGTTCAGAGACGAGGAATTGTAATTATTTACATTGTTTCGATTGTTGTTGATATGTTCACAAGATTTTGGCTGTTGTACACTCAGTCTTCTTCAGGATCTGTCTATAGTTCAGTGAGGAATTGTAATTATTTACATTGTTTCGATTGTTGTCGATATGTTCACAAGATTTTGGCTGTTGTACACTCCAGTCTTCTTCAGGATCTGTCTATAGTTCAGAGACGAGGAATTGTAATTATTTACATTGTTTCGATTGTTGTTGATATATTCACAAGATTTTGGCTGTTGTACACTCCAGTCTTCTTCCGGGATCTGTCTGTAGTTCAGACGAGGAATTGTAATTATTTACATTGTTTCGATTGTTGTCGATATGTTCACAAGATTTTGGCTGTTGTACCTCAGTCTTCTTCAGGATCTGTCTATAGTTCAGAGACGAGGAATTGTAATTATTTACATTGTTTCGATTGTTGTCGATATGTTCACAAGATTTTGGCTGTTGTACACTCCAGTCTTCTTCAGGATCTGTCTATAGTTCGAGAGACGAGGAATTGTAATTATTTACATTGTTTCGATTGTTGTTGATATGTTCACAAGATTTTGGCTGTTGTACACTCCAGTCTTCTTCAGGATCTGTCTATAGTTCAGAGACGAATTGTAATTATTTACATTGTTTCGATTGTTGTCGATATGTTCACAAGATTTTGGCTGTTGTACACTCCAGTCTTCTTCAGGATCTGTCTATAGTTCAGAGACGAGGAATTGTAATTATTTACATTGTTTCGATTGTTGTCGATATGTTCACAGATTTTGGCTGTTGTACACGCCAGTCTTCTTCAGGATCTGTCTATAGTTCAGAGACGAGGAATTGTATTATTTACATTGTTTCGATTGTTGTCGATATGTTCACAAGATTTTGGCTGTTGTACACTCCAGTCTTCTTCAGGATCTGTCTATAGTTAAGAGACGAGGAATTTAATAATTATTTACATTGTTTCGATTGTTGTTGATATATTCACAAGATTTTGGCTGTTGTACACTCCAGTCTTCTTTCAGGATCTGTCTATAGTTCAGAGACGAATTGTAATTATTTACATTGTTTCGATTGTTGTTGATATATTCACAAGATTTTGGCTTTTGTACACTCCAGTCTTCTTCAGGATCTGTCTATAGTTCAGAGACGAGGAATTGTAATTATTTACATTGTTTCGATTGTTGTTGATATATTCACAAGATTTTGGCTGTTGTACACTCCAGTCTTCTTCAGGATCTGTCTATAGTTCAGAGACGAGGAATTGTAAGTATTTACATTGTTTCGATTGTTGTTGATATATTCACAAGATTTTGGCTGTTGTACACTCCAGTCTTCTTCAGGATCTGTCTATAGTTCAGAGACGAGGAATTGTAATTATTTACATTGTTTCGATTGTTGTTGATATATTCACAAGATTTTGGCTGTTGTACACTCCAGTCTTCTTCAGGGATCTGTCTATAGTTCAGAGACGAGGAATTGTAATTATTTACATTGTTTCGATTGTTGTCGATATGTTCACAAGATTTTGGCTGTTGTACACTCCAGTCTTCTTCAGGATCTGTCTATAGTTCAGAGACGAGGAATTGTAATTATTTACATTGTTTCGATTGTTGTTGATATATTCACAAGATTTTGGCTGTTGTACACTCCAGTCTTCTTCAGGATCTGTCTATAGTTCAGAGACGAGGAATTGTAATTATTTACATTGTTTCGATTGTTGTTGATATATTCACAAGATTTTGGCTGTTGTACACTCAGTCTTCTTCAGGATCTGTCTATAGTTCAGGCGAGGAATTGTAATTATTTACATTGTTTCGATTGTTGTTGATATATTCACAAGATTTTGGCTGTTGTACACTCCAGTCTTCTTCAGGATCTGTCTATAGTTCAGAGACGAGGAATTGTAATTATTTACATTGTTTCGATTGTTGTCGATATGTTCACAAGATTTTGGCTGTTGTACACTCCAGTCTTCTTCAGGATCTGTCTATAGTTCCAGAGACGAGGAATTGTAATTATTTACATTGTTTCGATTGTTGTTGATATATTCACAAGATTTTGGCTGTTGTACACTCCAGTCTTCTTCAGGATCTGTCTATAGTTCAGAGACGAGGAATTGTAATTATTTACATTGTTTCGATTGTTGTCGATATGTTCACAAGATTTTGGCTGTTGTACACTCCAGTCTTCTTCAGGATCTGTCTATAGTTCAGAGACGAGGAATTGTAATTATTTACATTGTTTCGATTGTTGTCGGTATGTTCACAAGATTTTGGCTGTTGTACACTCCAGTCTTCTTCAGGATCTGTCTATAGTTCAGAGACGAGGAATTGTAATTATTTACATTGTTTCGATTGTTGTTGATATATTCAAGATTTTGGCTGTTGTACACTCCAGTCTTCTTCAGGATCTGTCTATAGTTCAGAGACGAGGAATTGTAATTATTTACATTGTTTCGATTGTTGTTGAGAAGTATATTCACAAGATTTTGGCTGTTGTACACTCCAGTCTTCTTCAGGATCTGTCTATAGTTCAGAGACGAGGAATTGTAATTATTTACATTGTTTCGATTGTTGTCGATATGTTCACAAGATTTTGGCTGTTGTACACTCCAGTCTTCTTCAGGATCTGTCTATAGTTCAGAGACGAGGAATTGTAATTATTTACATTGTTTCGATTGTTGTCGATATGTTCCTGAATTTTGGCTGTTGTACACTCAGTCTTCTTCAGGATCTGTCTATAGTTCAGAGACGAGGAATTGTAATTATTTACATTGTTTCGATTGTTGTTGATATATTCACAAGATTTTGGCTGTTGTACACTCCAGTCTTCTTCAGGATCTGTCTATAGTTCAGAGACGAGGAATTGTAATTATTTACATTGTTTCGATTGTTGTTGATATGTTCACAAGATTTTGGCTGTTGTACACTCCAGTCTTCTTCAGGATCTGTCTATAGTTCAGAGACGAGGAATTGTAATTATTTACATTGTTTCGATTGTTGTCGATATGTTCACAAGATTTTGGCTGTTGTACACTCCAGTCTTCTTCAGGATCTGTCTATAGTTCAGAGACGAGGAATTGTAATTATTTACATTGTTTCGATTGTTGTTGATATATTCACAAGATTTTTTTGGCTGTTGTACCTCAGTCTTCTTCAGGATCTGTCTATAGTTCAGAGACGAGGAATTGTAATTATTTACATTGTTTCGATTGTTGTCGATATGTTCACAAGATTTTGGCTGTTGTACACTCAGTCTTCTTCAGGATCTGTCTATAGTTCAGAGACGAGGAATTGTAATTATTTACATTGTTTCGATTGTTGTTGATATATTCACAAGATTTTGGCTGTTGTACACTCCAGTCTTCTTCAGGATCTGTCTATAGTTCAGAGGGCAGGAATTGTAATTATTTACATTGTTTCGATTGTTGTTGATATGTTCACAAGATTTTGGCTGTTGTACACTCCAGTCTTCTTCAGGATCTGTCTATAGTTCAGAGACGAGGAATTGTAATTATTTACATTGTTTCGATTATTTGTCGATATGTTCACAAGATTTTGGCTGTTGTACACTCCAGTCTTCTTCAGGATCTGTCTATAGTTCAGAGACGAGGAATTGTAATTATTTACATTGTTTCGATTGTTGTCGATATGTTCACAAGATTTTGGCTGTTGTACACTCCAGTCTTCTTCAGGATCTGTCTATAGTTCAGAGACGAGGAATTGTAATTATTTACATTGTTTCGATTGTTGTCGATATGTTCACAAGATTTTGGCTGTTGTACACTCCAGTCTTCTTCAGGATCTGTCTATAGTTCAGAGACGAGGAATTGTAATTATTTACATTGTTTCGATTGTTGTTGATATATTCACAAGATTTTGGCTGTTGTACACTCCAGTCTTCTTCAGGATCTGTCTATAGTTCAGGGAACGAGGAATTGTAATTATTTACATTGTTTCGATTGTTGTTGATATATTCACAAGATTTTGGCTGTTGTACACTCAGTCT
Source organism: Ascarosepion bandense (assembly GCA_037127315.1). Lineage (NCBI taxonomy): Eukaryota > Metazoa > Mollusca > Cephalopoda > Sepiida > Sepiidae > Ascarosepion > Ascarosepion bandense. The sequence goes on along the minus strand of JBBBDQ010001635.1, from coordinate 809,082 downwards.
TCTTCAGGATCTGTCTATAGTTCAGAGACGAGGAATTGTAATTATTTACATTGTTTCGATTGTTGTCGATATGTTCACAAGATTTTGGCTGTTGTACACTCCAGTCTTCTTCAGGATCTGTCTATAGTTCAGAGACGAGGAATTGTAATTATTTACATTGTTTCGATTGTTGTCGATATGTTCACAAGATTTTGGCTGTTGTACACTCCAGTCTTCTTCAGGATCTGTCTATAGTTCAGGAGACGAGGAATTGTAATTATTTACATTGTTTCGATTGTTGTCGATATGTTCCACAAGATTTTGGCTGTTGTACACTCCAGTCTTCTTCAGGATCTGTCTATAGTTCAGAGACGAGGAATTGTAATTATTTACATTGTTTCGATTGTTGTTGATATATTCACAAGATTTTGGCTGTTGCTTCCTCAGTCTTCTTCAGGATCTGTCTATAGTTCAGAGGCAGGAATTGTAATTATTTACATTGTTTCGATTGTTGTCGATATGTTCACAAGATTTTGGCTGTTGTACACTCCAGTCTTCTTCAGGATCTGTCTGCTAGTTCAGAGACGAGGAATTGTAATTATTTACATTGTTTCGATTGTTGTCGATATACAAGATTTTGGCTGTTGTACACTCCAGTCTTCTTCAGGGATCTGTCTATAGTTCAGAGACGAGGAATTGTAATTATTTACATTGTTTCAATTGTTGTTGATATATTCACAAGATTTTGGCTGTTGTACACTCCAGTCTTCTTTAAGGATCTGTCTATAGTTCAGAGACGAGGAATTGTAATTATTTACATTGTTTCGATTGTTGTCGATATGTTCACAAGATTTTGGCTGTTGTACACTCCAGTCTTCTTCAGGATCTGTCTATAGTTCAGAGACGAGGAATTGTAGTCTTACATTGTTTCGATTGTTGTTGATATATTCACAAGATTTTGGCTGTTGTACACTCCAGTCTTCTTCAGGATCTGTCTATAGTTCAGAGACGAGGAATTGTAATTATTTACATTGTTTCGATTGTTGTTGATATGTTCACAAGATTTTGGCTGTTGTACACTCCAGTCTTCTTCAGGATCTGTCTATAGTTCAGAGACGAGAATTGTAATTATTTACATTGTTTCGATTGTTGTCGATATGTTCACAAGATTTTGGCTGTTGTACACTCCAGTCTTCTTCAGGATCTGTCTATAGTTCAGAGACGAGGAATTGTAATTATTTACATTGTTTCGATTGTTGTCGATATGTTCACAAGATTTTGGCTGTTGTACACTCCAGTCTTCTTCAGGATCTGTCTATAGTTCAGAGACGAGGAATTGTAATTATTTACATTGTTTCGATTGTTGTCGATATGTTCACAAGATTTTGGCTGTTGTACACTCCAGTCTTCTTCAGGATCTGTCTATAGTTCAGAGACGAGGAATTGTAATTATTTACATTGTTTCGATTGTTGTTGATATATTCACAAGATTTTGGCTGTTGTACACTCCAGTCTTGGGATCTGTCTATAGTTCAGAGACGAGGAATTGTAATTATTTACATTGTTTCGATTGTTGTTGATATATTCACAAGATTTTGGCTGTTGTACACTCAGTCTTCTTCAGGATCTGTCTATAGTTCAGAGACGAGGTGTAATTATTTACATTGTTTCGATTGTTGTCGATATGTTCACAAGATTTTGGCTGTTATCTCAGTCTTCTTCAGGATCTGTCTATAGTTCAGAGACGAGGAATTGTAATTATTTACATTGTTTCGATTGTTGTCGATATGTTCACAAGATTTTGGCTGTTGTACACTCCAGTCTTCTTCAGGATCTGTCTATAGTTCAGAGACGAGGAATTGTAATTATTTACATTGTTTCGATTGTTGTCGATATGTTCACAAGATTTTGGCTGTTGTACACTCCAGTCTTCTTCAGGATCTGTCTATAGTTCAGAGACGAGGAATTGTAATTATTTACATTGTTTGAGTTGTTGTCGATATGTTCACAAGATTTTGGCTGTTGTACACTCCAGTCTTCTTCAGGATCTGTCCTATAGTTCAAGAGACGAGGAATTGTAATTATTTACATTGTTTCGATTGTTGTCGATATGTTCACCAAGATTTTGGCTGTTGTACACTGAGTCTTCTTCAGGATCTGTCTATAGTTCAGAGACGAGGAATTGTAATTATTTACATTGTTTCGATTGTTGTCGATATGTTCACAAGATTTTGGCTGTTGTACACTCAGTCTTCTTCAGGATCTGTCTATAGTTCAGAGACGAGGAATTGTAATTATTTACATTGTTTCGATTGTTGTTGATATATTCACAAGATTTTGGCTGTTGTACACTCCAGTCTTCTTCAGGATCTGTCTATAGTTCAGAGACGAAGATTGTAATTATTTACATTGTTTCGATTGTTGTCGATATGTTCACAAGATTTTGGCTGTTGTACACTCCCAGTCTTCTTCCAGGATCTGTCTATGTGGTTCAGAGACGAGGAATTGTAATTATTTACATTGTTTCGATTGTTGTCGATATGTTCACAAGATTTTGGCTGTTGTACACTCCAGTCTTCTTTGGGATCTGTCTATAGTTCAGAGACGAGGAATTGTAATTATTTACATTGTTTCGATTGTTGTTGATATATTCACAAGATTTTGGCTGTTGTACACTCCAGTCTTCTTCAGGATCTGTCTATAGTTCAGAAGTGAGGAATTGTAATTATTTACATTGTTTCGATTGTTGTTGATATATTCACAAGATTTTGGCTGTTGTACACTCCAGTCTTCTTCAGGATCTGTCTATAGTTCAGAAACGAGGAATTGTAATTATTTACATTGTTTCGATTGTTGTCGATATGTTCACAAGATTTTGGCTGTTGTACCTCCAGTCTTCTTCAGGATCTGTCTATAGTTCAAGGAGCAGGAATTGTAATTATTTACATTGTTTCGATTGTTGTCGATATGTTCTGGAATTTTGGCTGTTGTACACTCCAGTCTTCTTCAGGATCTGTCTATAGTTCAGAGACGAGGAATTGTAATTATTTACATTGTTTCGATTGTTGTCGATATGTTCACAAGATTTTGGCTGTTGTACATACAGTCTTCTTCAGGATCTGTCTATAGTTCGAGACGAGGAATTGTAATTATTTACATTGTTTTCGATTGTTGGCAAGTATATTCACAAGATTTTGGCTGTTGTACACTCCAGTCTTCTTCAGGATCTGTCTATAGTTCAGAGATGAGGAATTGTAATTATTTACATTGTTTCGATTGTGACTTGATATATTCACAAGATTTTTGGCTGTTGTACACTCCAGTCTTCTTCAGGATCTGTCTATAGTTCAGAGACGAGGAATTGTAATTATTTACATTGTTGTTTCGATTGTTGTCGATATGTTTCCTGAATTTTGGCTGTTGTACCTCCATTCTGCTTCAGGATCTGTCTATAGTTCAGAGACGAGGAATTGTAATTATTTACATTGTTTCGATTGTTGTTGATATATTCACAAGATTTTGGCTGTTGTACACTCCAAGTCTTCTTCAGGATCTGTCTATAGTTCAGAGACGAGGAATTGTAATTATTTACATTGTTTCGATTGTTGTCGATATGTTCACAAGATTTTGGCTGTTGTACACTCAGTCTTCTTCAGGATCATCTGGTTTCGAGACGGTGTAATTATTTACATTGTTTCGATTGTTGTTGATATATTCACAAGATTTTGGCTGTTATTACCTCCAGTCTTCTTCAGGATCTGTCTATAGTTCAGAGACGAGGAATTGTAATTATTTACATTGTTTCGATTGTTGTCGATATGTTCACAAGATTTTGGCTGTTGTACACTCCAGTCTTCTTCAGGATCTGTCTATAGTTCAGAGGCAGGAATTGTAATTATTTACATTGTTTCGATTGTTGTTGATATGTTCACAAGATTTGTGGCTGTTGTACACTCCAGTCTTCTTCAGGATCATCTATAGTTCAGAGACGAGGAATTGTAATTATTTACATTGTTGAATTGTTGTCGATATGTTCACAAGATTTTGGCTGTTGTACACTCCAGTCTTCTTCAGGATCTGTCTATAGTTCAGGAACGAGGAATTGTAATTATTTACATTGTTTGAATTGTTGTTGATATATTCACAGATTTTGGCTGTTGTACACTCCAGTCTTCTTCAGGATCTGTCTATAGTTCAGAGACGAGGAATTGTAATTATTTACATTGTTTCGATTGTTGTCGATATGTTCACAAGATTTTGGCTGTTGTACACTCCAGTCTTCTTCAGGATCTGTCTATAGTTCAGAGACGAGGAATTGTAATTATTTACATTGTTTCGATTGTTGTCGATATGTTCACAAGATTTTGGCTGTTGTACACTCCAGTCTTCTTCAGGATCTGTCTATAGTTCAGAGACGAGGAATTGTAATTATTTACATTGTTTCGATTGTTGTTGATATATTCACAAGATTTTGGCTGTTGTACACTCCAGTCTTCTTCAGGATCTGTCTATAGTTCAGAGACGAGGAATTGTAATTATTTACATTGTTTCGATTGTTGTCGATATGTTCACAAGATTTTGGCTGTTGTACACTCCAGTGTATTCGGATCTGTCTATAGTTCAGAGACGAATTGGTTATTTAGTGTTTCGATTGTTGTTGATATATTCACAAGATTTTGGCTGTTGTACACTCAGTCTTCTTCAGGATCTGTCTATAGTTCAGAGACGAGGAATTGTAATTATTTACATTGTTTCGATTGTTGTCGATATGTTCACAAGATTTTGGCTGTTGTACACTCCAGTCTTCTTCAGGATCTGTCTATAGTTCAGAGATGAGGAATTGTAATTATTTACATTGTTTCGATTGTTGTTGATATATTCACAACATTTTGGCTGTTGTACACTCCAGTCTTCTTCAGGATCTGTCTATAGTTCAGAGACGAGGAATTGTAATTATTTACATTGTTTCGATTGTTGTCGATATGTTCACAAGATTTTGGCTGTTGTACACTCCAGTCTTCTTCAGGATCTGTCTATAGTTCAGAGACGAGGAATTGTAATTATTTACATTGTTTCGATTGTTGTTGATATATTCACAAGATTTTGGCTGTTGTACACTCCAGTCTTCTTCAGGATCTGTCTATAGTTCAGAGACGAGGAATTGTAATTATTTACATTGTTTCGATTGTTGTTGATATGTTCACAAGATTTTGGCTGTTGTACACTCCAGTCTTCTTCAGGATCTGTCTATAGTTCAGAGACGAGGAATTGTAATTATTTACATTGTTTCGATTGTTGTTGATATGTTCACAAGATTTTGGCTGTTGTACACTCCAGTCTTCTTCAGGATCTGTCTATAGTTCAGAGACGAGGAATTGTAATTATTTACATTGTTTCGATTGTTGTTGATATGTTCACAAGATTTTGGCTGTTGTACACTCCAGTCTTCTTCAGGATCTGTCTATAGTTCAGAGACGAGGAATTGTAATTATTTACATTGTTTCGATTGTTGTTGATATATTCACAAGATTTTGGCTGTTGTACACTCCAGTCTTCTTCAGGTGATATACATTTGAATTTTGAAAAAACAAACAAACCTTATTTAGACCATGGTGAGTGTAGATTGTTCTAACACCGTGGGTAATGCCTTTTTTGATATTTCAATTTCAGTTAATTCCCTTTAGAAATTCAACTCCCCAAATTTTTGTTCCTTCTGCAGTGGCTCAGTGGGTAAAAGCATTGATTCAGCATTTTAAAAAGTAAATTGACCTAATACTTGGCCACAACATGAGGACAACAGTCTGAATGATGTGCATAATATAAATAGTTACAATACTTCATCTTAGAAATATTGAAAGACGTGAAACCAGCCGAAATTAAAAAGTTTTACTGAAGAAAGTATATTATTGAATATCATGATGATTTCCTGTATCCTAATTGGTAAGGGTTTAAGTATAAGAGTAGTTTATGTGAAGGATAAAAGGAATACAAGTTCAATTCATGCTGAGAGAGAGATTTTTATTTAGTGGGACTTTTCAATCTGGGTCAGTTGTCATTTATTTCAATAAGCAAAATATATTTAAAGTCTTTTTGTAAAGTAACCAGCCAGTTTGAATTTCTTGACAATGGACTGTGCAGCACTGACATAATTTTCAAGTAGGAACCTTAGTGCAAATATGTGAGCAGACTTTCTTCTACGGAGTTCCTTAGATGTTAGCAAGATGACATTTTTAGAACTTATGTATTGTGTAACCGTTACATTACTAATGACTAAATTTATTGACCAGCAGAATCACATGCAGTGTTTTTGGCAAATCCTCACATAAAATCAAGTCTATCCACTCCCACCCTACATTCCAGATTTGGCTATCAGCTACTTTTGCTGTTTGGTTCGTTGGTTGGTTTGTGGTTTTACAAACATATCAACCTCTGTTGGCTTATTTAATGTTGACATCTACTATCATGTTTATAACTGAGTCCATAGCTAAATATAGATTGTGTTTGTATCTGAATCCATCATTAGACAAATATTGTTTTTATACCTGTGTACATAGATAGATATGGTTCATGCTTTTACTTGCATTTATAGGTAGATACAGGTGATAATTTTATATCTGAATCTATAGGTAGACATAAGACACATGTCTCAATGGATAAAATCTTTGGTTGAAGCAATCCAGCGACTTAACCTGAACAGTTGTGAATTCAATACCTGGCCAAAACAGTTGAACAAAAGCTTAGAGAACTGAGTTACTAAAGGAAAATAACTAAAACTGAAAGAGGCATGACTCAGGGAACAAGAACAATCTACCCCAGTGCACAAAATAAAGGGTTCAGTTTGAAATTTCTGTCATCAAAGTTTGGAGCATACAACAGCTGAAATGTCATGAATATGATGAAGGTGAGGACAACAATCCAAACAATGTCATTCGTGATACACACTTTGGGTGATCATGTCTCGAAAGAGACATGACTGACAAGGCAGAAGATTATCACGCAGTAGGTTGCTATTACTTTCTGCAGTAGACTGGTTGCCGATCAAGGCAATAGAACCCAATCTGGCATATTAGTTGACCCATAACTAGAAGAAAGAGATGAATTAATACCTTTCCCAAGGGTATTTGTGCATAAGTGAATGCAAGAAATTCAACTGGAATTTGAACTCGGCTCCCTGATTAGTCGTTCTGAGTCGATATTCGCTGCACCGCAACGCACATCCCCAAACAATGTAAATAGTGTAAATAGTTACACTACCTAATCTCAAAAATATAAACAGGTAGACATAGGTTGTGATTTTTCCTGAGTCCATAGGTAAACATAAGTCATATTTATACTTGACTAGCAGTATAACCCAGCGTTGCTCGGGTGTAATGAAAGCTTTAAAACTAATCCATGGATCTGGAGCTCAGACTCTTTGGACGTTGGCACGAAAGACTAAAAAGCAATAGTTGTTTCCACTTAAAGCGAAACCGTAGACTGAAAGAAAAATGAATGGATGCAAATCAAATTTTGATTTCCTGGTATTGATATCAAATAAGATTTTCATCGTAAACTAAATTTTGAAGGCTAAATAAGTCCTCTGAGTAAATGGTATCATGGCTGAGACTAAGAACTACAATTATACCTACTTAGAGCCAAACCCAAAGCAAAAACTAAAATAAAAGGGCTGAAAAAAAAAAACAGACATACAGGCAGATAAACAGACACACACAAACATCTTGCCTTTTATATATATATATTATCAATTTTCTGCACTATTGTAAGAACTGCAACCTTGAAACTTCAGAATATTGTTTCTTATGTCTTTGTCTATGTATCAAATTTGATTAAAATCGGGCCACTCCTTCTATAACTCGATTTTTTTGATTATCGATTTTCGATATTTATCGGGGATACCTTGACACAATACCTAGCTAAGAACACTCGCAAACGCTTATAGTACACACACACAGACAAAGTTCCATTTATAAATAAGTTTAAATTTAGATTTAATGGGTTGTGATTATGCTCGAGTCTATAACCATCTGCTTCTTCAAAAGAGATACAGTCATTCTTGGCCCTGCCAATAGGACAAAGGGAATTCTGAAATCATCACTGAAAGACATTAAATTTTTGACTGTAGATGAGAGTAAGGAGAATTTAACATGACAGCTAATGATGATTCCTGAAGATGAGTTTACAAAGTATTTTGAAAAGTGGAAAGAATAATTTGATAAATATGAGAAGACAAAGTGAATACTTTGAAGGAGACTAAGATGCCATTGTTAGGTCAGTTGTTCTTTCTTTCATGTTAAATGGCAGAATCATTTTCAGATAAACCTTGTAGGAAAGAAATCTATTCATAACGATTAAGCTGGGTCGCCTCTTATTCAAGAATGCACACTCATCATTCAGGTATGTCTGTATAGTTCTACATATAGAGGCATGGTAATCTACTTGTTAAAATTTTCACAATTAAAGAAAAAAGACTTTTTGACATTTGACACCTGATTTGGATGGTTGGCAAATTATTTTTAGACATGAACTTAGGCAATAAAATGTCAAGAGAGAAACACTTGCAGATTTAGCTGGGTGGTTAGAGACAAGGTTTTATAAATTCTCTGGCGAGTTGAGTTTTGAACATAAAGGATCATAGCAGTTTTTTTTTGTAGCCTTATTATAAAACCACAGACAAATTACATTTAATTCATCCTTAACTTACTATTTATAGGCAATTATGTGCATCCATTCATTAAGTAAGACTAACATACAAACATAATGCAACATTAGATTTTTCATTTGAATTCTTTAGTCCTGGGTATGACGATAAAGTACATCCGGCAGCAATGACTCTGATTGAGAGATTGGAGGTTGTGAGGAGCATGGAACCACTACTTAATTGCTATTGTTTCCAAGTCCACTCTAACCTGAGTTGGTAGGCTGTTAAGCTCACAACTAAGGGGAAATAGCGAACTTCCAAACAAAAACAATCCACTATGAAAGTATAAAAATACATTTTTATAGTTAAAATACCATTTATATATTGTGTTGTAACCTAAAAGGTTACTGCATGTGTAATAGCCCAAAGGAAGATTGGAAATAAATAGTAATATTTATATCATCAAATACAAGACTCACAAACTGCATGAAGTAATTAACCTCTGGTAGTAGGGAACTGCTAGATGGGGAAGAAAACTCCGCCTTCTCAATAGAGAGTCCAACGTATTTGATATGTCCCAGAAAGGGACATATATATCTGATTTGAGGTAGCAAGCGGTTTTGGCAAAGGTAACTGGATAGAACACTCTAGTACGTAGATGTAATGAACGGTACTCATCATATGCAGTATTCTGGGATGTAGGCATAGTCAATAGGCGTAGACCAATAGTCGTAGACCTCTAGACATAGATCTGTAGACCTTTGATCGAAGACCTGTAGATCTCTATGTGCCTTCGCCATCACCTGTATTTATGGCTGACACCAGCCTATCACATTACTGTGAGGGGTAAGCAAGGTGTATGCATATTCATTACATCAGTATTGTATAAGGATTAGGACATGCCCATTACTGTCCATAGGTATGTACATAACACATCATGATATAAAAAGTTATTAATACCTATTCATAGTAAAATTACCTCTTAAATTACAAGAGGTCGATATTCTGTGAAAAGAAATCAGCCAACCAAATAGCCAACATGGAAGAACTCTTTCATGATTATTAATTGATGTAATATCATAAATCTTTTAAAGAAATCAAATTGTATTCCAAAATATAACTTCAATCAAGCTACAATATAAAATACACACATCGCCACCTTTAATAATCATGTTCTCACAAATATGGATATGCACAAAAGCCGAGTGTCATCTGCCATGTATTCAATTGTGAAAGCAGAATAACATCTATCATATTTATTACTTAAAATCTCCCAAGAAGATCAAAAGTTTGGCATTAAATGACCCATAAGAAGTTGATATGATGTTAAACAAATCAAATAAAAAAAAATTTGATTTCTTAATATTACTTTGTTTTTAGTAATACCATAAATTTATTGATTACATCTACATGTTTAGAAATACCATATTTTAAAGAAATACCATCTCTTAAAAATATAATATTTTAAAGAAATATCATATTTAAAAAAATAACATATTTTAAAGAAATACCATATTTTAAAGAAATATATTTAAAAAAAATAACATATTTTAAAGAAATACCATATTTTAAAGAATTACCATATTTTAAAGAAATATATTTACCATCATGTTTTAAAGAAATGCCATATTTTCACAAGTAACATATTTAACTCTACATCTTTAGAAATGCCATATTTTAAAGAAATACCGTATTTTAAAGAAATATCATATTTACCATCATGTTTTAAAGAAATACCATATTTTCACAAGTAACATATTTAATTATGTTTAGAAATACTATATTTTAAAGAAATGTTTTTTAAGGATACCAAATACCTATCATATTTTAAAGAAACGCCATATTTTAGAAGTGCTATATGTTTCTCCATATGTTTAGAAATAACATATCTTTTTAAAATATCTTATTTCTTACCATATATTTTAAAAGTAACATTTTTCCCACCTTAACTTTCCAAGAATAATCTTTAAAAATCATCCTGAGCTTTATAACTTGATGGTATGCATGGTCATCAGCAAAAAGAGGAGCTCAAAATGCAAATTACAGATTGGGAATACTAACATCAAGTAGATGCAGACATTTAAATACCTGGGAAGTGTCCTAACAGAGGATGAAAAATGTGACACTGAGCTCTAAAGACATTTTGGCAGAGCCAAAGATGCATTTCAAAAGCTAAGCGGAGTATTGAGAGACAGGAAAGTTTTTTTGGAAGCAAAGATAAGAGTACTGAATTATGTGATGTCTGTCCTTCAATATGACAGCTAATGTTGGACAATCTCATCAAAAATGAAAGAAATCTTGGAAACAACCAAAATGTGGTTCTACAGAAGGATGCTGAACATGTGAGCAATGACAAGGCTTTGGAGAGGATGGAGATAAAAATGAAACTTGTACTTAACATTAGGAAAAAAACAGCTGAAGTTCCTTGGGACATGTAATGAGGAAGGAGGGCTTGAAGAATCTGATACTCACAGGCTGGAGAAAGGGAAAGAGAGACAAGGGAAAGCAATGCATGACATACTTGATGGACTTGAGCAAGCGGATAGCAGAGTAGGGTTTGCAAGAAATACCAAGAGAAAAGTTGTTAAGAGCTCCAAGGGATAGGAGAATGCAGAGGGCCATGATCACCTATGTGCTGAAGAGACACGGCATATACACTACCGGCCATAATTATTAGGCCACCCCAGTGTTTTAAAAAATGATGTATTTCATATTATTTTTCAGTATTTATTGCCAAGTAAATGAAAATAGAATGATTCTTTTGTTAATACTGTACAATAACATGTGCATCAAATGAATTTATAAATATTTAATAATTATCTATATTGCAGTTTCATCAATGAAAGAATGAAGAAAATTTAGGGTGTTTCGGATGAGTTCATCTTTGCTTCCTTGCTGTGTAAAATTTTGCAAAGTAATAATAACGAAAGAACTATTCTATTTTCATTTGGATATAAATGCTAAAAATAGTATGAAATACATCATTTCTTTTAAAAAAAACTGGGGTGGCCTAATAATTATGGCCGGTAGTGTAAAAGAAGGAATAGTTGCAAGATTTAGACTAACGCCTCTCTCTGCTTGACGTTCGGTTCTTCTGATAACCCCAGAAGTAAATATAGCGGTTAGTCCAAAAGTAGTTGTACAGTAGGTTTGTTCAACGGTCAAAACAACAGGCGAATTCACATGACCTTTATTTTCAACAAGATGGGACCCTCCAGATTATTCAAGAGCAGTCCGTGAGTATCTTGATGAAACATTTCCTGAGAAAGGGATTGGTCAAAGAGGTCCAATTGATTGGCCAGCACATTCACCTGACTCGACCCCAATGGATTTTTTTCTTTTGGGGGAGTACTCAACGACAAAGTCTATAGTTGAAAACCAAGAAGTGTTGGTCATTCAAAAAATTATATATGCATTTCAAGAAATTAATACACAAAAAGATTTGTGCAAAAATGTTTGTCGAAGTGTGAGTGGATAAACTTCAAAGCTGTGTCACTTGTGATGAACAACAGTTTAAGCAACTTTGTTGATAAAATTTAGCACTCTTGTATTATTGTATACAACAAAATTTAATTGTCAATATAATAACTGAATTAGTCAATATAATTGTATATGTAATCTCAAAGTAAATGTTATCATTTACTGTTCACCTACTTTTGGACCACCCTGGATATATATTTAATTGTCAATATAATAACTGAATTAGTCAATATAATTGTATATGTAATCTCAAAGTAAATGTTATCATTGACTGTTCACCTACTTTTGGACCACCCTGGATATATATTTAATTGTCAATATAATAACTGAATTAGTCAATATAATTGTATATGTAATCATTGACTGTTTACCTACTTTTGGACCACCAAGGATATATATTTAATTGTCAATATAATAACTGAATTAGTCAATATAATTGTATATGTAATCATTGACTGTTCACCTACTTTTGGACCACCAAGGATATATATTTAATTGTCAATATAATAACTGAATTAGTCAATATAATTGTATATGTAATCTCAAAGTAAATGTTATCATTGACTGTTCACCTACTTTTGGACCATCCTGGATATATATTTAATTGTCAATATAATAACTGAATTAGTCAATATAATTGTATATGTAATCTCAAAGTAAATGTTATCATTGACTGTTCACCTACTTTTGGACCATCCTGGATATATATTTAATTGTCAATATAATAACTGAATTAGTCAATATAATTGTATATGTAATCTCAAAGTAAATGTTATCATTTACTGTTCACCTACTTTTGGACCACCCTGGATATATATTTAATTGTCAATATAATAACTTTTTTTTTAATCATGTCACCCCAAGCAAGGCATTCCACTGCCACTATAGTGCAGGGGGTTACACAGGGCGATAGACGAGTTAGGATGTACATAGGGGGAGAGTTGGAGAGAATGGGAGGGTTAGTGTGTTAGGAGGTGTCTATTGACCTTACATTTAAACTCCTGGAGTTTATAGCCGTCGGGGAAGCAAGCATGCAGAAGGGAATTCCATAGGCGGGAAGTGCAAGAAAAGAAGCTGTTGGTGTAGAAATTGCGGTTACATTTCATTGGTTTCACTGTAAAAGGGTGGGACCTGTTGCCAATCTAGTATCTCATGCAAACTCACACCTAGGGGGCATCAGAGATTTAAGTTCATCAGAGCAGAAGCCATGAAAGTATTTATAGAAGAGGCACAAAGAAGCCACGTCACGCCAGTGGGAGAGTGACTGCAGGCGGTCAGCTAAGTCGGTATCAATCATGTTACAGATTCTTCACTGTATTTTGTCAAGAAGCCCGAGGAGAATAGTTGAATTAGTAAATATAATTGTATATGTAATCTCAAAGTAAATGTTATCATTTACTGTCCACCTACCTGTATAAAGCTATAGTTTGCCATACACTGTCAGATGATGATGAAAATGATTTTGGAATTGCATTTGTTATATTTTCTACATCAATAATCTAGAATTATTGTGAGAAACAATTAACTTTATTGTTGCATGAAGGAGAGAAGTCTTTTTTTTTTAAATCATTAAAATAAAAACACCTAAAGAAAACTAACAAAAGAAAAAGAAATAAAAAGCAATGTATTAGCAAACCACTCTCATCTCTTCTACTTTCTAATAAGATGTCATGTTATCTCAAGGTATGCTCAGTTATTGACATTGAGTAATCTCTTGCATTATCATAACAAGGAAATATCACATCATTAAGATGTAATGGTCAAGCTGTATGGCTGGTTAATTTATATAAATTAACAGTGTGTTTTATATTATAGATTGTTTTGGTTGATTTGTTTTTTATGGTTTTTCAACATTTTTGGATTTTTTAAAGCCAGAAAATATTTTTAGAATTTTGTAAGACTTTTTTTGAGATCATAATGATTAAGTCCTGTTAATTAACCCATAGTTATGGGGAGAAGAAAAGAGATGGATTCCTATCTTTCCCAAAGGTATCTAAACTTATTTATAAATGGAACTTTGTGTGTGTGTGTGTGTGTGTGTGTGTGTGTGTGTGTGTGTGTGTGTGTGTGTGTGTGTGTGTGTGTCTGTTACCTATAGGCTTCGAAACGGCTGGACCAATTTTCTTGAAAATTTACACAGTTATACTATAAGCATCTGTGAGTGTTCTTAGCTAGGTTTTGTGTCGAGGTACCCCCCGATAAATATCGAAAATCGATAATCGAAAAAATAGGGTTATAGAAGGAGTGGTCTGATTTTAATCAAATTTGATACACTCATAGACAAAGACATAAGAAATGATATTCAGAAGTTTCAAGGTCACAGTTCTTACAATAGTGCAGAAAATCAATAATATATATATATATATATATATATATATATATATATAAAAGGCAAGGTGTTTTTGTGTGTGGCTGTTTATCTGCCTGTATGTCTGTATTTTTTCAGCCCTTTTATTTTAGCTTTCGCTTTGGGTTTGGCTCTAAGTAGGTATAATTGTAGTTCTTAGTCTCAGCCATGATACCATTTACTCAGAGGACTTATTTAGCCTTCAAAATTCAGTTTACGACGAAAAAGGTTTATTTGATATCGATACCAGGAAATTAAAATTTGACTTACATCCATTCATTTTTCTTTCAGTCTACGGTTTCGCTTTAAGTGGAAACAACTATTGCTTTTTAGTCTTTCGTGCTAACGTCCAAAGAGTCTGAGCTCCAGGACCATGGATTAGTTTTAAAGCTTTCATTACACCCGAGCAACACCAGGCTATACTGCTAGTTTGCATATAAGTGAATACAACAAATCTGACTGGAACTGGCAATCAGAGAGTTGATTTCCAATTTTGAACCATTATCCATTGCATCTACCAAACATCCTTCATATTGAAGAAGACAAAAAAGAAGAAGAAGAAGAAAAGGAGAAGAAGAAGACAAAAAGAAGAAGAAGAAAAAAAGGAGAAGAAGAAGATAAAAAAGAAGAAGAAGCAAAGGAGAAGAAGACAAAAAAGAAGAAGAAAAGAAGAAAAAGGAGAAGAAGACAAAAAAGAAGAAGCAAAGGAGAAGAAGAAGAAGAAGACAAAAAAGGAGAAGAAGAAGAAGAAGAAGAAGAAGAAGAATAAAAAAGAAGAAGAAGAAGAAAAAGGAGAAGAAGAAGAATAAAAAGAAGAAGAAGAAGAAAAAGGAGAAGAAGAAGAAGAAGACAAAAAAGAAGAAGAAGACAAAAAAGGAGAAGAAGAAGACAAAAAAGAAGAAGAAGACAAAAAAGAAGAAGAAGACAAAAAAGAAGAAGAAGAAGACAAAAAAGGAGAAGAAGAAGAAGAAAAAGGAGAAGAAGAAGATAAAAAAGAAGAAGAAAAAGGAGAAGAAGAAGAAGACAAAAAGAAGAAGAAGACAAAAAAGAAGAAGAAGCAAAGGAGAAGAAGAAGACAAAGAAGAAGAAGAAGCAAAGGAGAAGAAGAAGACAAAGAAGAAGAAGAAGAAGAAGAAAAAGGAGAAGAAAAAAGAAATGATAAATAAGGAACTATACAGTCGAAGAAAAAGATAATACAATGAATAGAATTTCTTTCTCTTACTCGACTACATAGATTGGTGTTTCTCAATATAATAAAGGATTCAGTTTCTTATATTATTTTAATGTCTATAATAATTCTTATCCAAAGATTCCCTGAGACATAAAAAATTGTTTCAAGGTATTCACAAGGGTAAAAGGTTTGAGAAACGCTGACCTAGATAGTCATATTTTTGAACGTTCTTAATTTTGACATTCATAACATGTAACATGCAACTTGCCGTATCTTTTACTGACAAAAATGCATTCCATTATCCTACAGTTAGTCTTTTCTTCTTGCTCTCCTTAACTACTTAATTTTTGCGTATGTATTTCTGAGATGAGGTATTTACATTGTTTGAACTGTTGTTCTTATCTTTATTGTCCTATTCACGACGTTTCAGCCATTGTATGCTCCGACCTTCTTCAGGTGACTAAACCCTTTATTTCGTTCACTGGGGTAGATTGTTCTCATTCCATGAGTTATGCCACTTCCAGACGTCTTAGTTATCTCCATTTAATTCAATTTTCTAAGTTTTTGTTGGCCACTACTGTTGCCAGGTTTTGAACTCACAACTCTGTGGTTCAAGTCCCTGGATCCAACCATGGTGTCTTTAGCGACACATGGCCCAGTGAATAAAAGCATTGGTTTGATCTAGTGACTCGACCAAAAGAGTTGTGAATTAAGTACCTGGCAACAGTAGTGGTGAACAATAAATTTAGAGTGTTGACTTAAGTGGAGATAATTAAGACGTCCAGAAGTGGCATGACTCACTTAATTCCTTTGTGTAATAGTTATTGAAGTGTTCGTTTTAATCTGCCATCAAACAGTGTCTGTAGTGGATATTGTTAAGCTTTATAATAAATTCTAGTAGGACTTCTAGATCTTTTAGGATTGTTTTATTGTACAGGCAAAATAAATTCAGTAAGAAATTGTCTTTGTTGTACTTATTTTTACGAGGATGCATCTATATATAAAAATAATACTAATAATATTTAAAAAGTTATAGTAAGGGATTCTATTGTGTCCTACTTGTTATCACAAAAAAGTTTTAATTCAGGAAGTAGTCGTAAAAATAAGGAAACTAGAAATAGAACGTTTGGAAGATGCTAGAATCTTCGAGAAAATTACAGTAGATTCGATAGATTTCTAGAAATATGCAAATTAGGTGTTAACCCCGATAAAAATAGGTTTTGGGAAGAGAGTAGTTAATTATTAACAGGATTTGCTGACATTATCAACTCCAACCCGATTCGTGGATCTGTGCATCCAGCCGAGGGATCTCTAAGAAAAGTTGCCGACCAACTAAAACCTGAAAGAGAACCTCATGGAACTATATGGGTAAATAGATATTTTTTACTCTTTCATTGTCCAAACTAATAATTATTTTTTATATACACATTTGAGGATTTCCAAAAAGTATAGCACTTAAACTTCTTTGCTATCATAACCAGATAAAAATACTCACCCTTCCTTCCCCTTCATAACACTTCTCTTGCCAGTAGTAAACTCTACATTTCTGTTTTGAATGCAAAAAATTGTAAATTTTGTAAATATATATCATTTTATGTTTATCGTAAATTAAATATTTGCATGGGATTTAACTCTGAGTTTTGGCCAATCATTTTTAGCTGACCTGAAGGAGACTACCACTACCTTAAAATTTGTTGTTTTTCAAATTTTACTTTTTTCAGCTCAGTCTTATCGATTATTACATAAAGTTTCCGATTATAAAAAAAAATATATTGGAAAAATTTCAATATTTAAACAATTTGGCGTGGGGGACTCAGTTTCTCATACAGCGTTATAGTAAATCGATCCTCCATTTTGGAACCACTCGCGTTGGGGTAACTTTGTTTTGATTTTTCGGGACGAGTTGTTGCTTTTGTTTTTATCTTTTTCAAGTTTTCTTCAGTTCTTACGATGGCATCTTCCTCGGAAACTCCAAGAATGGCTTTATTCAAAAGTTTTGCAAAGGATTCAGTTGTTGAATATACGCAAGTAAAAAAGTTAATTGCACAAGATCGATTTACTAGAAGGTTGTATGAAAAACTGAGCCCCCCACCACGATTTAAAATTGTTTAAATGTTGAAATTTTTCCAAATTTTTTTTTTTTTTTTTGTCAGTCGGAAAGTTTAGGGTGTAATTGATAAGACTGCATTAAAGAAAAGAAAAAAAAAGAAGAAAAAAAGAATGAAAAACAACAAATTTAAAGGTGGTGGTAGTCATCTTCAGGTACGCCATTTTTTTTCTTTTGTTACACTTGAACACGTAACAAAATCTTTTCCTGTTCTTGTCAATTTGCTTTGCTTGTTCTCTTCAGGAATACAAGATATAAAAGAAGCAATAAAACATGTGTTTATATCTTTCTTTTATCACCATTCTTTCCTTCTTTTCTTTAAATTGCTTTTCTTTTTTTCTTTAGCTTTTTTTACTACTTCCTTTTCTTTATTCATTACAAGAGAATTAGTTTTCCACCATATTGATTTTGCAAAATGTTGTTTGTACAGAAGTGTTTGTTAGTAATGTTGTGTTCATAAAAAAATAAATACAAATTGATTATAGTGCCAGAAATAATTATAACACTTATAATTAATTCGATCCCAATTTTCTCCTCTATACACGCGAAAACGTGACATTCTCACTATCTGTTAGGGCGCCGCTCCTATTTGACTACAAATGGACTGTTCCCATTGCTATATATAGCAATGGTGGATTCTCTACAAGAGAGTCGCTTGACAGTCACTAGACTGACGACTCTACGACACTGTCAGCACTCTGCCTTCGGGTAGAGGGCGCTCTCTGCTTCCGAGCAGAGAGCAATAACCCAGTCGTGGTTCCGCCGAAGGGTAGAACCACGACTGGGGAAAAATAGACAGACATTTTTTGGCCCGGATATATGGCCGGGAATACCCACTATAAAATGACCATGTGTCACATCCAGCCTTGCGTGGGAAGGCTAGTAAATACAGTCGCTTGACAGTCACTAGACTGACGACTCTACGACACTGTCAGCACTCTGCCTTCGGGAGTAGGGCGCTCTCTGCTTCCGAGCAGAGAGCAATAACCCATCGTGGTTCCGCCGAAGGGTAGAACCACGACTGGGGAAAAATAGACAGACATTTTTTGGCCCGGATATATGGCCGGGAATACCCACTATAAAATGACCATGTGTCACATCCAGCCTTGCGTGGGAAGGCTAGTAAATACAGTCGCTTGACAGTCACTAGACTGACGACTCTACGACACTGTCAGCACTCTGCCTTCGGGTGGAGGGCGCTCTCTGCTTCCGAGCAGGGAGCAATAACCCAGTCGTGGTTCCGCCGAAGGGTAGAACCACGACTGGGGAAAAATAGACATATATTTTTTGGCCCGGCTATATGGCCGGGAATACCCACTATAAAATGACCATGTGTCATATCCAGCCTTGAGTGGGAAGGCTAGTAAATACAGTCGCTTGACAGTCACTAGACTGACGACTCTACGACACTGTCAGCTCTCTGCCTTCGGGTGGAGGGCGCTCTCTGCTTCCGAGCAGGGAGCAATAACCCAGTCGTGGTTCCGCCGAAGGGTAGAACCACGACTGGGGAAAAATAGACATATATTTTTTGGCCCGGCTATATGGCCGGGAATACCCACTATAAAATGACCATGTGTCATATCCAGCCTTGAGTGGGAAGGCTAGTAAATACAGTCGCTTGACAGTCACTAGACTGACGACTCTATGACACTGTCAGCTCTCTGCCTTTGGGCGGGGGGCGCTCTCTGCTTCCGAGCAGAGAGCAGTAACCCAGTCGTGGTTCCGCCGAAGGGTAGATCCACGACTGGGGAAAAATAGACAGACATTTTTTGGCCCGGCTATATGGCCGGGAATACCCACAATAAAATGACCATGTGTCACATCCAGGGAAGGCTAGTAAATACAGTCGGAAGGCTAGTAAAATAAAATGACCATGTGTCACATCCAGCAGACTGACGACTCTACGACACTGTCAGCTCTACTGCCTTCGGGTGGAGGGCGCTCTCTGCTTCCGAGCAGGGAGCAATAACCCAGTCGTGGTTCCGCCGAAGGGTAGAACCACGACTGGGGGAAAATAGACAGATATTTTTTGGCCCGGCTATATGGCCGGGGGAATACGCACTATAAAATGACCATGTGTCACATCCAGCCTTGAGTGGGAAGGCTAGTAAATACAGTCGCTTGACAGTCACTAGACTGACGACTCTACGACACTGTCAGCACTCTGCCTTCGGGTGGAGGGCGCTCTCTGCTTCCGAGTAGGGAGCAATAACCCAGTCGTGGTTCCGCCGAAGGGTAGAACCACGACTGGGGAAAAATAGACAGATATTTTTTGGCCCGGCTATATGGCCGGGAATACCCACTATAAAATGACCATGTGTCACATACAGCCTTGAGTGGGAAGGCTAGTAAATACAGTCGCTTGACAGTCACTAGACTGACGACTCTACGACACTGTCAGCTTTCTGCCTTCGGGTAGAGGGCGCTCTCTGCTTCCGAGCAGGGAGCAATAACCCAGTCGTGGTTCCGCCGAAGGGTAGAACCACAACTGGGCAAGAATAGACAGACATTTTTTGGCCCGGCTATATGGCCGGGAATACCCACAATAAAATGACCATGTGTCACATCCAGCTTTGCGTGGGAAGGCTAGTAAATACAGTCGCTTGAGTGTCACTGACGACTCTACGACACTGTCAGCTTTCTGCCTTCGGGTAGGGGGCGCTCTCTGCTTCCGAGTAGAGAGCAACTAACCCAGTCGTGGTTCCGCCGAAGGGTAGAACCACGACTGGGGAAAATAGACAGACATTTTTTAGCCCAGCTATATGGCCGGGAATACTCACTATAAAATGACCATGTGTCACATCCAGCCTACGTGGGAAGGCTAGTAAATACAGTCGTAGAGAGTCACTAGACTGACGACTCTACGACACTGTCAGCTCTCTGCCTTCGCGTAGAGGGCGCTCTCTGCTTCCGAGCAGAGAGCAATAACCCAGTCGTGGTTCCGCCGAAGGGTAGAACCACGACTGGGCAAAAATAGACAGATATTTTTTGGCCCGGATATATGGCCGGGAATACCCACTATAAAATGACCATGTGTCACATCCAGCCTACGTGGGAAGGCTAGTAAATACAGTCGTAGAGAGTCACTTGAGAGTCTCTCATGAGTTACTGAAGAGTCAGTGCGAGTCAGTGAAGAGTTAGTCACACTTCCGGGTGCGTACCGGAAGTAATCACGTATACACACGTCTTACGACGGATTGGACTCTTGTATCTTTCTATTGTAAATATTACTAATCACTTCTGTACATACTAACCGTCTTTCCGCGGAATACAACTTATATTCTGATTCTGTTGTTGAGTTATTCATTTATACTTGGCGACATTACACTATCTGAAAAGCAGTGCACACAGACAGGTCGTTAATACGTGTTTCAACTGCAACATCGCATAACAACCAGATAATAAATAAAACTAACTTTGTTAGGTGTATATATATATGTGTGTGTGTGTGTTAAAATGAGATGTCAGTGTTATTTTAATTTTTAGCAATCTAAACGACAATTTACCCGTCGCACCTTGTGTATATATATATATATATATATATATATATAGAGAGAGAGAGAGAGAGAGAGAGAGATAAGAAAAAAATAAGGCAGACACGTTATTTCCTGGTAAATCGGAAGTTTAGGCCTATTTCAGGCGAACCATCATCAGCTTCCGTCTTTATTACAGAAGCTTTTACATGAATGAAATTCACAAAGACCCCCCCCCAAATCCGGAATATATACTTCCGATTTACCATTAAATAACGTGTCTGCCTTAATTTTTTCTTATATTTGCTCTATATGAATTTATATACATATATATTTAGAGCTCTCTTAGAAAGTTATCCTACCACAGTATCTCCAGGATACTCTTTTGGATTCTTCTATATCTACACCGCATGCTTTTATATATATATATATATATATATATATATATATATATATTATTGTCATCCGCAGACAGATCTGTTTCGCTGTATCACAGCTCATCAGTACAGTTAGACTCCGATTGCTACACAACCCAGGCTCGAAACCCGACCGATTTGGCGTCAGTCGGCGACTCTCTCTCTCTCTCTCTATATATATATATGTTATAAATTATACTTTAGAACATATACAAATTACAAACAACTACAAAATTGCACGTTTCGTTTCGACATTGAAAGAACAATGTCTCATCAGATAGTTAATAATAATTACCATCATTATTAACTATCTGATGAGACATTGTTCTTTCAATGTCAATACAAAATGTGCAGTTTTGTAGTAAATCGTAGTTTGTACATGTTCTAAAGTATAATTTATAATAAGTATTCATTGCTCTATTTTTATATTGACCACTGTTTTAAATTGATGTTTCGAACGTTGCACATATTTTCTTCGTTCCTTATTCATTTGTATATGCGAGTTATTACACACGTAGGTTTCTACCATGTGGTGTCTTCAGGTGATTGCAAATCGCCGGAAGACACCATATGGTAGAAACCTAGGTCGCGTAATAACTCGTTTACAAATGAAGAATATTCAAAGTTCTACAATATAATTGTATTGAACACTTTTTAATACAAATGTGCACTGGTCTAAGTTTATTATGACCAAAGACTAAGTAATTAAACAATCAATCAACCTATATATATATATATATATATATATATATATAGTTAAGAACATGTACAAATTATCATTTATTACAAAAGTGTACATTTTGTTTTGACATCGAAAGAACAATGTCTCATCAGATAGTTAATAATGACGGTAATAAACGTTATTTTTGAAAAAGAAAATTAACGTTTATTACCATCATTATGAGACATTGTTCTTTCGATGTCGAAACAAAATGTACACTTTGACTTGTGGTAAATTATAATTTGTACATGTTCTAAAATATAATTTATAATAAATATTCATAGCTCTATATTGAGCAGTGTTTTAAATTAATGTTTTGAACGTTAATATTTTCTTTGTTCTTTATTCATTTGTATATGTGTATGTGTGTGTGTGTGTGTGTACAAAAATAAAATCTAATAAGATAAAGTTTTATAAAATTACTAATAATTAATTTTTAAACTAATCGCCGTTGTTTAAAGTAAATTTAAAAACTTGCGATTTCTGTCACTCAAAACAAATACTTTGCAACAGTCGGGGTCAGTCAACTAAAGAAAAATGTTACCTTCTCTACCATAAACTATGCAAAATTCTTTACACTAAAAAGATAATCCATACGGCTTGAGTTAAAAACAACAAAAAACAAACTCACTGCCCACTGAAACTATATGGGAAATTCTCTAATTCAGTACGCATAAACTCCGTTTTCTCTTGTAAACTGCAAAGACATTTACTAAATGTACAAACTTTTTCCGGATCAGGCACCGTCTTGTTTCTACAAACATTTCAAATGAAAAAACTGTATAATATCTTATTATATGGAATGTTTTAATTTAATACTCGTTATATCTAAATAATTACTACTAATTAAGGAATTTAAGTATAATGAATATAAATTGAGTGAAATTAGTAATATTAAATTACTATGAATATGGCTCCGAAATTTCCCGCAAAATGTTAATAAAGTTAAATATGGCGACGAGAGGCGTTGGAGGTTAAAGTAATTAGGATGACAAGAGTCGTAATATCTGAATTTAAGTCCTCGTTACTTAAGAACCCCAAAATATTTAATGTAACATTTAATAAAAATGATATTGTTCTGAATCCAATGACTATAACCAAAGAAACAGTGTTTAAGGATAACAGGAAAAGACTAAATTCAACGATAATATTTATCAAGTAAAAGGAGACAAATCCTGTATCATCCAACAATTAACAGAAACACAAAAAGTAGAATTGCACACCCACCAAAATCGGATTAGAATGACTGAAATCATTTTCGAAAAAAAAACCCCCAAAAAAAACAGACCAAGCAAAATACCCAATCAAGTGTGAAATTTAATTTTGACGAATAGGGAAAGGATTGAAAAAGTTGAAGCCAAATGTCGCAATCCGATGTTAAATTAATTTTTCAACCAATGAAAGGAAGCGATTTGCAAAACTTAGAGAAAAGTTAACAAGCCTACTTGAAAAACTAAATCGATATAAAACAAAGAGGGAAGGAAAGTGGAATCAACCAGGCACTAAAGAGAAAAAAAACAAAAACAAAAAAAACAAGAAGAAGAAGAAGAAGAAGAAGAAGAAGAAAACATTTTCAACTGACTCCAAAAACAATTCAACACCGATAAGTACATTTTCCCTCTTATCTGTTATTTCTCATTCACACTCTTTTTCACCTTTAGTCCCTTTTCCTTTCCACCTACTTAGCGGCGGAGAGTCAGTCAGTTAAGTGCCATACGTGAAACACGCTTGGGCGATCATGTCTCGAAAGTGACATGACTGACTGCGCAGAAGATTAACCCTTCAGTAGGTTGCCATTGCTTTCTGCAGTAGACTGGTTGCCAGCCAAGGCTATAGAACCCAATGTGTCCTGTTATTTAACCCATAACTGGAAGGAAGAGACGGACTAATACCTTTCCCAAGGGTATTTGCGCGTAAGGAATGAATGCAATGAATTCAACTGGAATTCGAACTCGGCTCTCCGATTTCTCGTTCCGAGTCGATATCCACTGCACCACAACGCGCATCCAAAGAGAAAAAGAAACATACATTACTCTACTACTCTGTTGAATTGAAAGACAGCGAAACATCGACACTTTCTTTATTGAAATCACATTCGCTTAAACAAACTAAAAGGCATTTTTTCCCTATTAAACAAGATTAAAATATACGAACTGTTTATTCTGCATGTATGTTATTAAATAAATGATTTTCTTATTTTTTACAAACATTTATTATTGTTTTTTTTCTTGAAATTTGTGTTGTATTTTGTGGACATGATATCCAGCATTAAATTTTCTTTTTAATCCGGGTATTCTGTAGCACACAAAGTTACTTAACAGATGTATTGGGTCGGAAACAAAGTTCTTGTAAAACTTTTTATATATACGTTTATTTATTTGTTGATTTATATATTTATTTATCATTCAACCACAGCAGTAATTGAATATATTCCCAAATCCGACATTGCATGGATCTAGGCAGCTTTCAAGTGTCACTACAATTCAGATCTCAACTAAAATTCAAACAGTTTACAGAGTTAGATAGGACACCCCCATAGCTACATTTTGAAAAAAGAAATTTGAATTTTGGCTCTGTAGATAAAAAAAGTTGCATCAAAATAGTCCGAAAAGGGAGACTAACAACATAAGTACATAAGTGAGTGACTAACGTTACTAATAATGAATCTTATTCTTTATAACTTTTTTCTGTTTAATATTTTTGCATTCGGCTTTTCAACATTTAAATTCTGATGATATCTTTTGTCATTTTTGTCAATCAAACTTTGCTTATCACTTATCATTTTACCAGAATGGATCATCAGAATTATTTATAAATAATCAATTTTTATTTTTTTAATCAAGTTATTAAACCTGGAAAAGTAAAGGGCAAGATATTCTAGTGAAGTAAAAAATAAGAAATTTCTTACTTAAAATATTGCAGCTAAAAATAAAATTTAAATGCAATATTTTAAGTAAGAAATTTCTTATTTTTACTTCACTAGAATATTTTGTCCTTTACTTTTCCAGGTTTAATAACTTGTCCTGTGCTTTTCAGGTTTAATATAATCTTAAGAATATTACTTTCCATGCGTGCATTTTTCCATGTAATATGTAAGTTAATGCAATATCATTGATTGATTATTGTTTATTGTCATAATTCTTGAGCTTCTTATAAAATCCAAAAATGTCCCAGCAAATGTCCCACTGTCGTGAGCAGAAGCGCACATTGTTGCTGTATGATTACAAATCTGGCCTAAACGATAGCTAATTGCAATGTCATATCGACCGAGCATTTGTAGAAGGCACTGCCTATGATTGGCTCAAGAAATTCCAGCTTAGACAATTCGATCTCCAAGATTAGCCAAGAAATAGTCGACCCTCACGCATTGACAATGAGCATTTGTGCGTCTGTGTCAAAGGGCTGATCCATAGCTAACAGCATGCGAACTGGCTGAAAAGTTTGGGGTCAGCCTTTTGCATCGCTTGGACGAAATGAGCAAAGTCAACAAATTAAACATATGTGTCCCACGTAAACTGGCCGAATTTGACCGTTGATGCCGCATGGACGCTTGCACGGTACTATTGTCCATTGTTTTGGTTGGTGTAACTAATTTGGTTAATGCACATGAAAAATGGCGTCTGTATTCGAACGTGATATGCAAAAGACACTGTAGGGTTCAACTCCACAACTTCTGGCAAAGCCCAACCTGCCTAGAAAGAAGCTCATGGTTTGTGTTTTGTGGTCTTGGTGAGATTAACTGGAAAATGTTGGAATGCAATCCGTCCATCAACACTCAACAGTACTATCAACAACTGCAACGTGTGGCTGATACAATTGCAACCAGAATTGACTGATATTCCTTCATGATAACGCTCGACCACATTTTGCGAAGCTCACCCACACCGCCGCACTCGTCTGATCTGACGCCAACAGAGTACCGTTCATTGTGTGAACTGCATAACTTCTTGAATGGCAAAACGTTTTCACTTGATAATAAACTGAAAACTATAGTTGATGACTTCTTCGATAGTATTCTGGCTAAATTTTACAACAAGGTTATCCATTTTTCAGCCAGTAGTTCCAGTCTTTAAGAACTCACACTAGCCACCTGATCCTTCTATTGACCCTCTACCTTTGTTTTTGGCAAAGTACTAGAGGCTCATATCGCGAGGTCTTCTTTCAGATACGGAATATGGCTTTCGCTTCATTAAGTCAAGTGCTGATGTGTTAACGATTATTGTGGAAAAAGTCTGTAAAAGTCTGTCAAGCTTTAGATCAGAATAGTAAATCTCAGCCTGTTGCATTGGACACATCTCAAAGGCAGTTGGCAGGATTTAGCATATTGGTTTTCTTCACCAAGTTGAAAGAATATGATTATTTCTGGATTAATTTTTGAACTAATTCAGTTTTTCTTATCAAATCAAAAAATGAAAATTGTCTTAAATACCCATTCTTCTAGATGGTATTTCATTAATGAAGGTGTTTTTCAGGGTTCTATCCTTGGACCTATGTTGTTCCTAATTTTCATCAATGACCTTCGCGATTTGACCAGCTCTCAACTCTATGCAGATGACACAACATTTTTCTCAATAATAACCTAAAATCTGTTGTTAACTGGGGTAAAGAATGGCATGTTAATTTTAACATCTCTAAAATGAAACTTATTTAATCGTCTAAGAGAAGTTTTTTGATTATCTACCTTCAGCAGACGAATTCATTGCATTCACTTACGCGCAAATACCCTTGGGAAAGGTATTAATCCGTCTATTCCTTCCAGTTATGGGTTAAATAACAGGACAGATTGGGTTCTATAGCCTTGGTTGGCAACTAGTCTACCGCAGAAAGCAAAGGCAACCTACTGCGGGATAATCTTTTGCCTAGTCAGTCATGTCACTTTCGAGACATGATCGCCCAAGCGTGTATCACGTATGGCACTTAATTGATTGACCTTCAGCAGAGTGACTCATTGCGCTTTCTCACATTGGTGTTTACCAGGAAATTGGTTCGCTGCGCCTTCTCGGACTGGAGTTTATCAGTAGAGTCACTCATTGTCTCTTCTCGGACTGGAGTTTATCAGTAGAGTCACTCATTGTCTCTTCTCGGACTGGAGTTTATCAGTAGAGTCACTCATTGTCTCTTCTCGGACTGGAGTTTATCAGTAGAGTCACTCATTGTCTCTTCTCGGACTAGTTTTTTTTTCCGTAGAGTGAATTATCGCGCTTCCTTGGACTGGTGTTTCTCCAGCAGAGTGACTCATTACACCTCCGACTGGAGTTTACTAGGACAGTGACTCACTGCTCCTTCTTGGATTGGGGTTTACCAGCAGAGTGATACATTTTACCTTCTACAACTGGGGTTTACTAGGACTGTGATTCATTGATCCTGCTCTGACTATGGTTTACAAGAAGAGTAACTAATTGCGCTTTTTCGGTCTAGGGCTTACCAGCCAAGTGATTTATTGCGCCTTCTCAAACTGGAGTTTACTAGGACAGTGATTCACAGCTTCATCACGGACTGTGGCTTATAAACGGAGTGAATCATTGCGCCTTTTGGGTCTGGGGTTTACCAACCAAGTGATTCATTGTGTTTTCTCGGACTGGGGTTTACCAGCAAAGTGTCTCGCTGTGCATTCTCGGACTGGCGTTTACCAGGAGAGTGATTTATTGTGCCTTCTCGGGCTGGGATTTACTAGAAAAGTAACTCATTGTGCATTCTCGGGCTAGTATTTACCCGTAGAATGACTCAAGGGCTTAACAGAAATGTGACTCATTGCGCCTTCTCGGACTGGGGTTTACCAGCAGTAACTCATTGCGCCTACTATGATGTTTTCCGCTGACATGCAATGTAAAGATTATATTTAATCAATTGCTAGATCTACTGTTAGGAGAGTTCAATGTGTTGTGTTAGACAATCTTTCTCTCCAGAATCTGTCTCATGGCTGAGACTAAGAATTACAATTATACCTACTTAGAGCCAAACCTGAAGCAAAAACTAAAATAAAAGGGCTGAAAAATACAAACATACAGGCAGATAAACACACACACACACACACACACACACACACACACACACACACACACACACACACACACACACATCTTGCAACTATATATATATATTATCGATTTTCTGCACTATTGTAAGAACTTGAAACTTCTGAATATCGTTTCTTATGTCTTTGTCTATGAGTGTATCAAATTTGATTAAAATCAGACCACTCCTTCCATAACCCGATTTTTTCGATTTTCGATATTTATCGGGAGTACCTCGACACAAAACCTAGCTAAGAACACTCGAAGACGCTTATAGTACAACTGTGTAAATTTTCAAGAAAATCGGTTCAGCCATTTCGGTGTCTATAGGTAACGGACACACACACACATACACACACAGACAAAGTTCCATTTATAAATAAGTTTAGATAATCTATCCTTGCTTTGAATATTGCTACCACATTTAGTCTGATGCTCTTATAATATATTTAGAGATTCTTGATAAAATCCAAAGAACAATCTGCAACATTATTGGTCCTTACCTGGTATCTCGGCCTCATGTATTTTCCCCATTGTCGTAACATATCTTCCCTATGTCTTTCTATAAATACTTTCATGATCATTGCTCTGATGAATTTTCCTCTATGTCTCCTAAACTTTATCAATTTAAGCGCAGTACTAGATCGGCGGCTAGGTCTCATCATTTTACAATTGAAATGCCTAGATGTTCTATTCTAAGTGTTTCTTCTATCACACTTCTCGCTTGTGAAACTCTATTCCAATTTTTTGCTTCCTTGTCAACTTTGATCTTCAAAAAATTTCAATTCAATGTCTGTCGTTAGCTTCTGTCTGCATAATGACCCGTTCTTTTATTATTCTCTCTCCTTAGTGTTTTTCCTCATATTCTCTCAGTAATTCATTACATCTTAATGGCTTTATTGCCTTGCTTTCGGGTGAAATTATTAAAAAAATATTTAATTTACATTTTCTGTAGATATTTCATTATTTCCTACTGAATAGAGGAAGAATAAACATAGTGCGCTATTTAAATTTATGATATTATCAGTCAGTCAGTCAGTTAAGTGCCATACGCGAAACACACTTGGGCGATCATGTCTCTTTCGAGACATGACTGACTGGGCAGAAGATTATCCCGCAGTAGGTTGCCATTGCTTTCTGCGGTACACTCGTTGCAAGCCAAGGCTATAGAACCCAATCTGTCTTATTATTTAACCCATAACTGGAAGGAAGTGTGAGAAATATTCACACATAACTCAGTGCTTAGGCAGTGGAAGGAAACAGTCAGACAAACAAGACATACCTGATAAAGTAAAACAATTTATTGTCTTGCAAAAACTGATTTTGCGGCTACTTCGTAGCCTGGTATAGTCCTTCTCGCTGCGTAGCTTGTTAGTTCCTTCGTCTGAGAAGGGTATGGGAAAACACGAGGAACGGCGGTCCGCGACGTACAGGAAATTCTGGGGTCAGCTTCTTCTGCAGTTCCATTCGGTCGAAAGTCGATAGTTCTTGGAGAATTTTTCTCTCAGATGGATAGGCATTGCCCAAAGGGTTTCCTTATAAGAAAGGAAGGATGTCGAGATATTTTCTCTGATAAGGTTGAGGCTGTTAGCCCAATGGGTCTCCAATACTATGGAGAGATGGTCTCGATATAGCGAGACATGAGGGTGCCAATTGTTGGCCCCGCTGGTTGAATCTCGGCACGTAGATCTCCGAAGCTGTCCGTGCCAACCGAGCAAGCAAGTCGGTGCAAAAAAGGAAGGAAAAAAAAAGGAAAAAACTGAAAAAAAGGCGCGAGCCTCTTCCTGGCGTAAAGGCCCGCCTCAAGTCCAAGACGAGGTTCGGGTCTTCGGCCAATCAGGAGACCTGTTATATCTGTAAATTTCCAACAGAAGAGACGGATTAATACTTTTCCCAAGTGTATTTGCGCGTAAGTGAATGCAATGAATTCAACTGGAATTTGAACTCGGCTCCCCGATTTCTCGTTTATATTCTCATCTTTCTTAAAATAAAGATAGAAAGAAAGTCTATTTTTACTTTCTTTCTTCGAAAAAGTCATTGCAACGTCAAACTTGTATTTTTGGTCTATTTTTAAATTAAATTATTCAAGTTTTTAGTTTTATTTCTAGAAAGAAAAATGCAAGCGTAATTTGCTTCAAATGTAAAAAAAAGAAAGAAAGCAAGAAGAAATGTCAACAAAAAGAGAAATATGCGCCTATGACGTCTTCTTTGACATTTGTTTTCTTTTTAGTTTGTCAGTTACAATGCCAGAAAAAGAAAAAGAAAAGAAGTTTTATTTGAAAAACAAATGATCTCTCCTTCTAATGCAAAAAAGTTAAAACTATAGAAGTCAGAATAAATTAAATTGAATAATGAATCTCCACTCTTTTTATTCCCTTAAAAATAAAGAAACAAACAGAAAACTTTTGGGCTCAGTCATTCTTTTTTTCCTTTATCACTAAAGTTTATTTACCAGAAATTTTCTCTACGAAAAATAAAAATAAATAGATAAATAAACAAAAAACGAAAATAAAAAGAAAAACAACAACAAAACTTTCTTCTTTGTCTCAACTTTTTCTCGTCATTAATTGGACGAATTATTTTTTATTTTTTTATCGTCCGTTAATTCATTTTTCCTCTCGCTCTCAAAGTTTAAAATATACGAAGCTCATAAAAAACGTTATTTTTCTTCCACCAGTGTTTGAAAAAATAAGCACGTTTCTATTATTTTGTAGAAGAATTATAATCATTTTTATTCTATCCACTGGAATCAGCCAGTCAGGAAATTCGGCAAAAAACATCCGGAGAGATAAAAAAAACAAAAGTTAAAGTAGGTCTTGGAGAGATGGGGGTCTGTGTCTTGATTACGGAAGCTTGGCAATGACACAATAATCGCTATCATAACTAGGTTCTTGCTTAATCAAGCTAACAAAGAAAAAGAAAACAAAAACAAAACAAAAGCAAATAAAATAAAATAAAATAAAGACAAGTGTGAACTTCCTACTTATTGTAAAAAAACTCTTTTTTTACAGCAAATAATCATATTGCTTTGCAAACTCAGTAGAAGCAAATAAACAGAAAGGAAAATATCTAACGTAATTTTTTATTGGTACCGTCTCTCCAAAAAAGAAAGTAATTTTTTATGTCGGTGATTGAGACTTGCGTTGACAGTTGGTAAACGTCTCTTGTACTGCTTTTTACACTTATGCTCTCTCTGTGGTGCAGTGGATATCGACTCAAAACGAGAAATCGGAGAGCTGAGTTCGAATTCCAGTTGAATTCGTTTCATTCAGTACCCTTGAGAAAGGTACTTAATCCGTCTATTCTCCCTCCAGCTATGAGTAACAAGACAGATTGGGTTCTGTGATGATACCGAGAAAGCGAGGGGTCGGATGTTTGCCCTCAGAGGTCCAGATAGCAAATGACCAAAACTGGTCTTTGCGCACCTAGGCTCGACGCATAAGTTTCGGTGGAAAACCAAAAAATAAAAAGAATATAAAAAGCAATTTCCACCGATCAAAAAGCCCCGCGCCATATCCAACGAATCCTTTCAGCACACCCATTCGGAGCCCCTTGGGGAGGACAGTTAAAAGAACGACGAATTCGACTTCTCGCCATAATACTTTGAAGTATACCGACAGTCAATGTCGCTATGTCTTTCTCATCAACTCCTTTGCGCCATCAATACTTAATTGCTGTCAGTGTTTCATTCACCAAAGACGATATCGAATTACACCTACCAACCGATTGACCTCCTCTTTCATCTTCTGGGACCAGCACAACAAAAACCTAAGTATTCACAAAAGAGACACTTTAATTTCTTCTAAAAATTATTTCTTTCCTTTCTTTCAAAATGAACATTTTAAGAACGGACTTTGTGTGTGTAATATCAAGGAACATTATATTTGTTATTTTTGTGCCTTTATGTATAAAAGTATTTGAGCTAAACCCTTCTCTTTTATATTTTGTTATGTTTTATGGTGACCGTAATTGATTGTTTACGGAACTTTATTTCTTTCTCCACAAGGCTTAAGTTGTTGCTGTCCATAAGTGTCAGCTACTACTATTCCTTCTGATACTGAACGACAATTACCCAAGCTCATACCGGTACCTCCACCAGAGTTCTATAGCCTTGGTTGGCAACCAGTCTAACGCAGAAAGTAATAGAAACCTACTGCGGGAAAATCTTCTGCTCTGTCAGTCATGTCTCTTTCGAAAAGGAAAACTAAGTAGAATGCAGGAGAGAAGAAATAGGTTGAGAATGACAAGAAAAGAGAGAGAGAGAGAGAGAGAGAGAGAGAGAGAGTGTGTGTGTGTGTGTGTGTGTGTGGAGCGGGAATATTGTTGAAGTCGTGATGTTTTTTATATGTCCGCTCACTGTTGTAAATGTTCGTTTCATTGTGTCTTCTCTGTGTCTGTCTATAAAATGTTCTATGAAGAAGACGGAGAGAGAGAGAGAGAGAGAGATAAATAAAAAAGAGTCGCGTATAAAGGCATTAGTGCAGTATACGCCATGGCTGGTCCTATCACCAGTTATATCTTTTTACTGGTTGATTACAGTCACTTAAGTATCATACGTGATATACGCTTCGGCGATCATGTTTCTTTCAGGACATGACTGACTGGGTAGAAGATTTTCCCGCAGTAGGTTGCCATTACTTTCTGCGGTAGACTGGTTGTGAACCAAGGCTACAGAACCTAATCTGTTTTGTGATTTAACCCATAGCTTAAAGGAGAAGCGACAGATTAATACCTTTCTCAAGGGTATTCGCGCGTATGTAAATGCAACGAATTTAACTGAAATTCGAACTCGGCTCTCCGATTTCTCGTTCTGAGTCGATACCCACTGCACCACAAAATTTTCAGCTCACCTCTGAACCCATACAAAGATCATTTAAGGAAGCTGTTTATTTTTCCTGAAGTATCAAGAAATAGATTTATCGACAGCATGGAACTTGAATATATATCCGTACAGATACTAATGAAATTTTCGAATACGAAACGCTAACTCTACAGTCTTCTTCTCGACTTGGACAAAATTATTGTTTTCTGTTTGTTCCCTCCCTGGTACAAGAAATAGTCACTTAAGTGCCATACGTGATACACGCTTGGGCGATCATGTCTTGAAAGAGACATGATTGACTAGGCAGAAGAGTATTCCACAGTAGGTTGCCATTACTTTCTGCGGTAGGCTGGTTGCCAGCCAAGGTTATAGAACCCTATCTGTCCTGTTATTTAACTCATAGCTAGAGGGAGAAGATATGTATTATATTATTACGTAGTAATTAGTGGGGGATCAGTTTATTATTTTATAACAACAGAAAACCGACCCCCACTTTATGACCAGTAGAAGCTTTAATTATGTTTCCAAGTTTTATATTCAGTCAGTCAGTTAAGTGCCATACGTGATACACGCTTGAGCGATCATGTCTGGAAAGAGACATGACTGACTGGGCATAAGATTATCCCGCAGTAGGTTGCCATTACTTTCGCGGTAGACTGGTTGCCGACCAAGGCTATAGAACCAAATCTGTCCTGTTATTTAACCCATAACTGGAGGGAAGAGACGGATTAATACCTTTCCCAAGGGTATTTGCGCGTCAGTGAATGCAAGGAATTCAACTGGAATTCGAACTCGGCTCCCCGATTTCTCGTTCTGAGCCGATATCCACTGCACCACAACGCACATCCTTATATGTGCTTTTAAGGTATAATTACTACCTTGAGTCTGGCGCTTAGACCGCTTGGCTATTGGCGTTCAAAACGAGACTACTCTCTTTTTATCATCTTAAAGAACATCTTTTTACCTTCCATCATCATGGCTGATGCTAACCTCCAGGATAGCAACTCAGTGCGTCTTCTTGGTCTAATGTTTTTCACTAATATAAAGTGGAATGATTATATCGAGTCAAGTGCTTAGTCTGCTGTTCGAAAAGTCGATTCCTTGTGTCTTGTAAGACATTTTTTGCCAGTATTTATCTTGCACCTTTATAAGACTACCATTCGTCTGATGCTTCTGCAATGTTGTCGGTCCTGACCTAGCATCACAGCTTGAGTCATTTTCTCACGGCCCTAACGGCATTCCCTGTGCATTTTGTATAAATATTTTCACGGTAATTGTTCCGATTTTTTCAATTTAATATCTCGACTTCACGAATTCAATTGTAGTACTAGTTTGACAGCTAGGTCTCGCAATGCCACTGTTGAAATTGCTATACATAATCGTAAGTTCTATGCTGATAGTTTATACACCCGCGCCTTTTGCTTGTGAAACTGTCTTTCGCTTTCTTATTTTCCTGTCAACTACGATTTTCAAATATTTAAACGCAATGTTGATCTTTAACTCCTGCTACCATGAATTTTCTTCTTTTATTCTACTTTCTGCGTCTCTTTTAATAATTCCACCCAAAGCAAAGCAATAATGCTACTAAGGAACAAGAAGCTACTGGAAAGGAAAGAGAATACGAAATATTTAAGAGAAGGAACTGGGGGTCCAATCGTAAACAGGAAGCAAGGGATACACCTCCAATCGGTTCAAAAGACAGGGAAGTAGCATGAATCAGCCTGAATGGCTTTATCGCCTTGCTTGGGGTGAAATGATTTTAAAAAGTGCTAAAGAGTTCCTTCAGAACCAACTTAAAACAAGTCATCAGAAATGAGAATTATTTCATTGTTTGAGTCAAAATACGTAAATAATTTTCAGATTTTTTTTTATAATCGTATTGCCCCAAGCAAGGCATTATACTGCCACTGTTGTGCAGGGGATTACATAGGAGGAAAGTTATGAGGAGTGACAGAATACAGGGGTGTCAGGAAGCGAGTAGGAGAGGTATGAGAACACTGAAGAAATGAGAAGAGAGCATGAGAGAGAGGGAGCAAGTTAGCGAGATAGGAGATAACAATTGACTTTACATTTAAATTCTTGGAGATTGTAGCTGTCGGGGAAGCAAGTAAATAGAAGGGAATTCCAAAGGCGGGAAGTGCGAGAAAAGAAGCTACTGGAGTAGAATTTGCGTTTACATCTTATTAGTTTCACAGTAAAAGGGTGGGACCTAGTTGCTAATCTTGTGGTTCGAGTAAATTCGTATATAGGGGCACCAGTGTGCTAAGTTCGTGAAAGTACTTGTAGAAGAGACACAGGGAAGCCACACTGCGTCGGTGAGAAAGTGACTGTATCTGAGCTGCCAAGTCGGGATCTATCACATTACAGATTCTCCGTTGAATTTTGTCAAGGACCCTCAGGTGGATAATTGATAGAATCATTGGCAATATTTCTAAGGCAGCACCTCTTGTTGTGGAAGCTCGATTGTTCATTATATTTTCTTTTATAATCACCTTACGCAATTGTGCTAAATTATTGGAGACTTATAGAATGTAGCGCGCATGGTAATTCAATATTTCCCAAAATGCTTGTAATTCTCTGATCTTTGTTAGACGTAAGGAATTCTTCATAGCTTCTATCTCATCTTCAGCTCGTTAAATGTCGTCTCTATTTTATAACCTCAATAAATTAACTCTGGGATCATGAATTTACATTTTATCGTGTTTGTGACGCACACGTAACTTATCTAACCTGGTTTAAGGTTGATAGCTAAAACATCTTTTGTCTGTCCTGTCCAAATAATTTCTCATATTCTTAACAATAACACTTGAAATACCGAGTATTTTTTTTTTTAATCATCTCACCCCAAGCAAGGCATTCCACTGCCACTATTGCGAATGGGGCTACATAGGGGAAGGTAAAGAGAAGGAGTGGATAGACATAGGGAATGTCAGGAGAAAGGTGACAGATGAGTAAGGATATCGAGGATGAGGGTCGGGCAGATGGGAAGAGTGCTTGATAGAATGGGAGCAGGTTAGTGTGTTAGGAGGTGTCTATTGACCTTACATTTAAACTCCTGGAGATTGTAGCCGTCGGGGAAGCAATCGCTTGGAAGAGAATTCCACAGTCGGGAAGTGCGAGGAAAGAAACTGTTGGAGTAGAAGTTACGGCTGCATTTTATCGGTTTCACTGTAAAAGGGTGGGATCTAGTTGCTAATCTAGTATCTCGTGCAAATTCGTATTTAGGGGCACCAGTGATCTAAGTTCATCGGAGCAGAAGCCGTGAAAGTATTTATAGAAGAGACACAGGGAAGCCACGTTACGCCGGTGGGAGAGAGACTGCAGGCGGTCTGCCAAGTCGGTATCTATCACATTACAGACCCTTCTCTGAACCTTATCGAGAAGCCCGAGGAGAACAGCAGGGGCACCCGACCAGATATGGCAGCAGTATTCAATGCACGGGCGGATGGTAGATTTGTAAATGTGCAGGATAGATTTAGACGGAAAAAACTTCCGGGCCCTACACAGAGAACCGACTTTCATATCAGCGGATTTAGCAATGGATTCGATATAGTCATTCCATTTGAGGTCCGCTGAAAGTGTGAGACCAAGGAGGCGTAGTGTTTTACTCTCTGGGAGGCAAGCCTGGTCCATGCTAATAGGAGGTAGGTGAGATTGTCGATGATGGTTAATTGACAGTAGCTTCGTTTTAGAAGCATTAAAATTTACTAGCCATTTCTTACCCCAGTCCAATATGGATTGGAGGTCTTTTTCAATCTCGGCTGCGAGTTTAGCTTTGACGCCTACACCAGATTTTTGTTGGAGGCGAGAGTAAACTGTGGTGTCATCAGCGTACAAACCTATTTGGGTTCTTATGGAATCAGGGAGATCATTAATATATATCAGGAAGAGTGTAGGACCTAAGATGGAGCCTTGGGGGACACCTGCATTTGTATGGTAGTTCTGAGAGGCATATAATATTTATCGTTATTCTTTGGTGTATTGCGGGTACCAATTACAAACCGAATGTTTACCCTTTTTAACTGTTAAAGAACAACTGCACCCCAAGCAAGGCAATAAAGCCACTAAAACGCAATGTGTTTCTGAGTGCGTGAGAATATGGAAAAAATAAAAGACTATTAAGGAAAGTGAACAATAAAAGATCAGGAATTATGGTGACAGAAGGTAACGATTTACATGGCATTTACTCTTTTGAGCATCAGAATTAAACTGGGGTGGGGGGCAGATGAAAGTTCCGTAAGTGAGAAATGCAATAGATTGCAATAGTAACAATTATTACATAGAATTTATGGTTACAACTGAAAAATGAAGAGATGTTACCACCAATCTAATAATGAGCTGAAATTAATAAAGTTTAGGTACCCTAGAGGAAAGTTAATCAGAACAATTACCGCAAAGGTATTTACAGAAAAGGCAGAGGGAAACAACCTTATAACGGTAGGAAAGTGAATGCAGATTCCAGATTCTTCTTTGAGTTCTATCAAGAATATCTAAAATATATAGGAAAAGCATCAGACCAAATGTAGCAGCAACATTCAATGTATAGACGAATGGTAGACTTATAAATATGTAAGAAGGATTCTAGAATCGATCTTACATTTCTATTTAACAACTGGTAGATAGTTTGTCAAAACTGTAATGATTTACTAAGCGTATGTTAAATGTAGTACATGCCTGCAAAAATGGATCACTCAGTGAGGATTGAGCTCACTAGTCAGTTATCATTGATCTGGTAAGACAAGCTTGTTGACCATTACTTTACATCGAAGTGGTTAAAGTAGTAGATAGAAAAAGGAAACAAAATCTTATCCTCTATTTTTCTTCTTCGTCAGTAGTTTTCTTTTTCTAAATCGTTTCACCTCAAGCAAAGCGGTACCGCGACTGATGCGCAGGGGGCTAGATAAGAGAGTAAAGTTTAAGCAGGAAGAGAGTGAAGAGAAAGACGAATCAGTTACAGGGTGTGTCAGAAAAAGGGCAAGAGAAGGATGGGAACATAGGTGTAAAGACAGTTGCAAATGTAGAGAGAAAGAAAGAACAAGATATACAGGGTGATCCAGAAAGAACTGGAGTCAAGTGGATAAGAGATGGGTATTGACATTGCATTTAAATTCAGGGAAAGGGCAAGAGAAGGCTGGGAAAACAGGGGTGAAGATAGTTGCGGTGTCTCAGAGATAAGTTGTGTCTTATTTCCATCAGCGGTCACTGTGGTCTCCAGCAAACCTCATGCCATAGTGAACGCAACTCGGAATAGCATCTAGCATAAAATGTCCCAAACTTACTAGACTACACAGGCATCATATAATAACTCTGCTTGTTCCTTTCTTAGTTACTTAGTTCCTCCGTCCGTTACGCCACTTACTCTCTATTCGAGCTTTGCCTTCCCCTCTATCTTTTTAAACGCTACTCTCCTCAGCCTTTCTCTCACCTTTGCCAAACGGAAGGATAGTAAAGAGTGAGAGAGTAGGAGGAGAGAGCCTATAGCATTACCGTATCAGTAGCAGCTTGAGCTGGTGGTTGTAGCAGTAATTGTGTGTATATGAGTGTGTACTGTACAATATAGTAAAAATAGGTAGGTTTGTTGTCGTATCCTGCAACCTAATAACGAAATTTTTGGCCTCTACACCCTTGCCCATTACTCAGTTGGTCTTTTCTGATTGCAATGGACATGATTTTTCAGTAATAAAAAAACATTTTCTCTTTCAAAATCTCTCACAAAATAGCGGTTATGGTCTGTTCATACGCCACTTAATATAAGATTACAGTAAAGTAGCTTCTATGGACATTACTTTTATAGATATTTTAATAAAATTACACTCTGTGTTATCGTTATTTTATTATTCAATACCTTTATGTTTGAAGACATTACTATCATTTGTAGTTTGACAAAGTAAAATTTTTCCAGGAAATCATAATTATCCTTCCGTGGAAATTCCACGGGTTCCGATAGTGATATCATAATTCTACCAATCCAACAAAAAAACTCTCCTCAAATGTCAGTGTCTCAACATTTTTTATTGCACCTTCATTCACTTGTTTTATATTCTTTCTATTTAGTTTGCTCAGGCAATAAAATATGTCTTTTGCTAATTATACGCATTTGTTTCTACATTCATTCTTTTTCTATTGCTTGGGATATACTTATAAGAAATAAACCTCATTTTCAACACAATTACGTATCTGTATAGATGCCATATGAAAATACTCCCAAACTTAATTTTCCACCCCTTAACAGAAAATATTACAGTCAGTCAGTTAAGTGATACACGCTTGGGCGATCATGTCTCGAAAGAGACATGACTGACTGGGCAGAAGGTTTTCCCGCAGTAGGGTGACATTTTTCTGCGGTAGACTGGTTGCCAGCCAAGGCTATAGAATCCAATCTGTCCTATTATTTAACCTATAACTGGAGGGAAGAGATGGATTAATACCTTTCCCAAGGGTATTTGTGCATAAGTGAATGCAAGGAATGCAACTGGAATTCGAACTCGGCACCCCCGATCTCTCGTTCCGAGTCGATATCTACTGCACTACAACGCACATCCATGTGTACTACTTTACCGAGTGAAAATTCCTCGAACAAACCATAAAACAAACCATGATATACAAATATAGTCTTTTGTAAGTGTTGATTGTAATAATCTACTTGTAGTCTTTGTCGAATTGTATTTTGACTAAGATCCAGCTTGATGTCAGATTATCTTTCTCTTAAGGTTGGATAAAAGTAATCGGTCTGCAGTATAAGATAATGATTCAGCTTGTTAAGAGGATTAATGGCTTCCAATAATCTTCATAAATTCCAACGATTTTATGTACTTTTGAGGGTGTACACTATGGGTTTGGTCTATTCTGAAAATTCCTCTAACAAGATGGTAGGTACCTCCACCAAATCCATGAAGAAACAGCGTAGTATCAAGAAAAAAGGTCCCAAACTTAATAAAAATGGACTTTTTCCATTAAAATGTTTATGTTATTATTAAGAGGAAAGATCAAAGTATCTTTTAATTATTTTTTAATCCCTTCTAACACGTTCAAAATTTTGGTAAAAATCTGTGTTTTATTTTTGTTAGCGGGTAACCCAATCGTTACGAAAGTTTACAATGGAAAATGTAATATTACGTAACTTAGTCTTTTTTCCGGTGACAAACACGTTAATTTGGACATTCTTGCAAAAATCAAATAATTATCGGATTTTAATTAAACTTTCAGGACTTATTCACAAATGAATTAAATTATTTTTAAAATCACTATTTTAAAAAAATCTTGGCAAAAATATTTTTACATCTACTACTCCTCCTCCACGTAAATTCAGGAAATTTCAAGAAATGAAATTTTGTAGGTAAAATTGGTTTTAATAGTTAAACGCAAGAATCATTAAGGAATGTAAATCAGCGATTATTTTTAAAAACCATTTGGCCTCTCTTTCCGAAAATCTGCTTCCAATAGCAAAATAAAAAATGCAATAAACTAGGATTAGATAAGCTTTTAATTGCTTCAACAATTAATATAAATTAGAGGACATTATAGTCTGAAAAAATTTTTTCGATTAGTAATGTAATTTTAAAAGAATTTTCATTTTTTAAATTACAATAATCTATAAAGTTTCAAAAATATTTTTAAAATATTTCAAAGACTTGTAGACGTTA
This sequence comes from Ascarosepion bandense, assembly GCA_037127315.1. Lineage (NCBI taxonomy): Eukaryota > Metazoa > Mollusca > Cephalopoda > Sepiida > Sepiidae > Ascarosepion > Ascarosepion bandense. Next base: position 768,271 of record JBBBDQ010001635.1, on the reverse strand, counting down.
GGTTATTAAGTTATTTAGTGAAGACTATATTTACTGATCGAAAACGTAAAAGTTTAATACAAGTCATCGAGCCATTTTAAAACAGTTTTATTTTTTCTGGTTATTTGAAGTTTTTATTTGTATGGTATTTTCTGTGTGTACATTAAAAATCAAGTGTTTCACTGTTTCTTCCCTTACAGGAAAAAAAATTTAGACAATTTTGTCAATTCCGTCGCCATACTCTTATCTTATCTCGCATCTATCTAGCTGTCATCACATGTCAAATACGGGGGAAAGGCCAGAAAGATCAACGCTGTGTTTAAGAAATAATTTTATTCTAAATTAAATAATGAATACCGATGCTTCCTTGTAACGAAACGGTTAATATTACCATTATATAAATTTATCCGAACTCGAATAGCTTATGAAATATTTGACAACCTAAAATTCTCAGTTGACTGTCCATCTGAAACTCGGTTGATGCGAGAACGCTGCAGCGTACCCGAGTTACTACCACTATTTGTTCAAGTTTATTCGACTGTCCCCTCTTTCGAGGCACATTTTGAAATTTATTGATCAGATCAAGTCTGCTAATTAATTTGCAAACGGTTTTGCCATACGAAGGAACGGTAGAACCTTTCTCTTGATTCTCGGTTTAATCAAGAATGGCATTGTAATCAGCCATTGACAGTATTTGCCTTAATGACGTCACAAAAAAAAAATCGATCGGACGAAAATAGCAACCAGCTTCATATGCCGCATAAAACCTAATGAACCGAGACAAGTTTTCCTTTTATGATGAAATTCAACTCACACGGTCTGATTGCTGGATCTACGAAAATACTAAAGGAATGAAGGTTACGAACAAGACTAACCCTTTTTTTGATAAGGCTTGGAATTCAGTTGGTTTTTAGGTATTTGAGGTGTTATTTTGGATAGCGTGGCCGTCTCTTGAATAAGAGACGTGGGTAGAAGAAGATATTGATCATCACTGACCTGTCCTTTGTTTTTTTTTTTGTTTTTTTTCAGCTTTTTAAAGATTATCAGGGCTACTGTTTTTTCTTTGACATTATTGGTACATCATGGCGGGGGAAATAAGATTTCCCCGAGTCACTCCTCAGGGACTGCTTGTGTCGTCAAATCCATGGCTCAGTAAGGATTAAAGAACCGTTATTTGAACGTTCATTTTTCTCTTTTCAACAAGCTATCGCTACAGATCCCTGGGTTGCCATGACCACTTTTGGCAATGTTAGAAGTCCGGAGAGGTGGGAATATAACGTTTTCTCTAACATTTTGTCGTGTTTCTTTTAGATCCAGATTAGCGCAGTTATTGCAAGAAACAACGCATGTCCATGGAGGATTTATAGGATATCGTCGTCTTCCACAGACTGCTGCGCGTTTGGCCGAGAGGGCTAGGCCGCAGTCATTAGGTTGTAAATATACGGTTTCGAACTCCATCCAGCACACTGTAAATATTAGCGGATGTCCGTTGTGGTGCATTGGATATCGGCTCGGAACGAGAAATCGGGGAGCCAAGTTCGAATCCCAGTTGAATCCATTGTATTCACTTAGGCGCAAATACCCTTGGGAAAGGTATTAATCCGTCTATTCCTTCCAATTATGGGTTAAATAGCAGGACAGATTGGGTTCTATACCCTTGGTCGGCAACCAGTCTACCGCAGAAAGCAATGTCAACCTACTGCGGGATAATCTTCTGCCCAAGCCAGTCATGTCTCTTTCGAGGCATGATCGCCCAAGCGTGTATCACGTATGGCACTTAACTGACTGACTGACTTCCACAGACAAGCTACAAAGAGATGATTAAATTAATGTTATATCCCCAGGGGTGAAAATGTGGTTATGTGATGAAACGAGATGATAAGTCTTAACAAAGCTTTATTTATTCAATTACAAGTCGAATGGTGAGTGAAGCCGCTGGATGCATAATGAAAAACTGTGGGCAGTGGAAAACTGTCTCGCTCAACTTGGTGTCATGGCCGAAACTCCCTTTACCCAGAATGCCCTGCTTCCAAATGGGATATGTGACAAAAATCTCTGGTCGAAGAAGGAGGGTAATATATCTTAGATATTTTTGTTAGGGCCATTTATCTTCTTCGTTATGCACTAACAGTCCGTCTTCTTCCACTGTCCGCGTTCCTTCTGCTCTCAGTCAAATTGAGGCTGTATTTTTCTCTCTCGTACCGTCCACGATTTGCATACACGTGAGCCTCCTTTTCGGTTCTCATGCGCATGCGCACAGTCATTTTTGTGTCCGCTGCCATGATGTTTCGCCACAAGAGGCCACATATATTCATATAATGAATCATTGATTCTTCACTAGTCTTGATATTCTTCATGGTATAAATTTCCTTAAGCTTCCAAATAGTTTTTTTGGTTCAGGGTCAGGCAACCATCAGTATAGGCAACAGTGTTTTCTATTTGAGAAAATGCTTGTCTTTTACGTTTGTTAAGATCTTTTTCCTCAACTTGACAGTCATTTTATCAAATGACTATTTTTTTTACTTAATTTCAATTTGTTTTTCTGTCAACCACAAAGACAGACATATTTTTTTTCCACGGCCCTCAATTCGATCAAATCAATCAGCAACCCATCTTCATTTAAATTAACTGGGGTGGGAGGTTCTTTGCACTGATTCCACAACATTGCAACCATCCCCGAGTGAGCGTACTGTGATCTGGGGAGAAAGGATTGACCATCTCAGGTGTGTAAATGCAGTCATCCGAGAGTTAAAATCACCGCGGTCATGTGAGGAAATTGTTGCAGGTATTTTAAGAGTAGACCTCAGTTAGTCAGTTAAGTGCCATACGTAATACACGCTTTGAGCGATCAAGTCTTGAAAGAGACATGACTGAGCAGAAGATTTTCCCTCAGTAGGCTACCATTGCTTTCTGTGGTAGACTAGTTGCCAGCCAAGCCTATAGAACCCAATCTGACCTATTATTTAACCCATAACTGGAGGGAAGAGACGGATTAATACCTTTCCCAAAGGTATTTGTGTATAAGTGAATGTCATGAATTCAGCTGGAATTCGAACTCGGCTTCCCGATTTGGCGTTCCGAGTCGATATCCACTGCACCACGACGCACATTTGTAGACGTCACTTGTCGTATTGTTTTAGTTGCTGTTGTCATTCTTTTCTGTCATTTTTCCTTCTGTTTAGGTTTTTGTCGTTTTCATTATGTTTCTTTTTGTCCAGTTTCATTTTCAAAATCCTCTTTCTTGAGGGGTTTCAAAATAAAGCGTTTGTGGCCTTACTGACTTTGTTGGTCATAAAAAAAAACCAAATCCTATCTTGCTGTAATATAGACAAAGAATTGCGTGACGATGTTGGTAAAGTTTTAGTTCATTCAAAAGCCATAAATATCTGTTTTAGGAAAAAACATACTTCGTAAAGAGAATTTGAGTAGATTTTTAGAGGTTCTTCTTCTTCTTCTTCAACAGTACCAGCAGTCGTAGTAATCTTTATCCTTGTAACTATAGGGAGATGATTAATGTTTCTTTGATTTAGCCTTGTGTCAGACTTAACCGAACTTCCCACAACTTACAAGTTTTATGCAGAATTCTCATCATCAGAAGTATCAGGAGGTTTTCATTGTTATCAGAAGGTTGGTTGTCGGCAGGTTGGAATATGTGGAATTGTGTGGAATAGTGTAAGAATAAAATATTTTTCATTTTAAAATAGAAATTTATTAAAAGGAAAGATTAACAAAAGTTGTAGACGTTAATGTGCAATTAGAGAGTTTAGGGTATCAAGAGTTGAAGAAAATGATCGTGGTAGTAATGTAAGTATTTAAAATGTCCTCAGAAGTTTAGAGTTCATGGCTGTGTAGTAGCAGATTTTTTTTTAATCATTTCACCCCAAGCAAGGCATTCCACTGCCACTATTGCGCAGGAGGTTACATAGGGGAAAGTGATGAGAAAGAGTGGTTAGATATAGGAAACGTCAGAAGGAGGGTGATAGGCGGGTAAGGATACCAATGATGAGGGTTGGGTAGATGGGAACAGTGTTTGAGAGAATGGATGCGAGTTAGTGTGTTAGTAGATGTCTACTGACCTTACATTCAAACTCCTGGAGATTATAGCTGTTGGGGAAGCAAGTATGTGGAAGGGAATTCCACAGGTGGGAAGTGCGGGAAAAGAAGCTGTTGGAGTAGAAATTGCGGTTATATTTTATCGGTTCCACTGTAAAAGGGTGGGACGTAGTTGCTAATCTAGTATCTCGGGCAAATTCGTACCTAGGGGGCACCAGTGATCTAAGTTCATCGGAGCAGAAACCGTGAAAGTATTTATAGAAGAGGCACAGGGAATCCACGTTACGCCGGTGGGAGAGTGACTGCAGCCGGTCTGAGAGGCATGTCCGTTTAATACCACCTTCAATGTGCGGTTAGAGAGGAAAGACTGGATTAGGTCAAACAAATGTCCAGTTATACCATGTAAAGTCTTTGTTCCTTCTTTTTGGTAGGTCGCGACAGGTTGAAAGAGGGCAAAACAATTAAATAAGTAGTACTTAACGTGTCCATTTGTTCTCTGCGTGGATTGAAAAAGAAGAAAAGAAAATTGGAAGAAGAGGTCGAATGAAACTGTGACGTGCCCTGCGTCCGGGTCGGCTTCTTGAATTTTTTTCGTTGCCACGAGGTCGTCATATAACCGCTCCCATATTGACTGACTTTGACAGGTTAGCGTCGTGGTTTTTATAGTCAAGCTTCTCATGATGTCGGTTCCAGCGAAGCCTTCTCACATCTAGGCGTGAAAATACCTCATTTATAAATTTGCTGTTTTTAATCCAGTCAGCATTCAGCATTAGCTTTTCCCACTGATTTGTGAATTTTCTTAGTTGGGTTTTTCCAAAATGCTTTTGTTCTTAATTTCTGTTGTGGATTCCGGGTGAGAAACCACACAAAATAATAGATAACAAAAACAGATACGGAGATAGAAAATGTAAGTTATATTGAACAAGATATACAAACTGGATCACGGGTTAGTCAATTCAGGAATACTATTAGTAGAAATCAATATATAGTCTTGCAGTGAAATAGTATGTCCGGGTAATGAGTCTATATCCAAACAACTCCAACTCTGCACCAACTTACTGACCAACTAGGCAACTCTTTACAACTCTACAACGGTATTTACCAACCTTCCCACGCAAGGTTAGATGTGACACAAGGTCATTTTATAGTGGGTCTTCCCGGCCATATAGACGGCCAAAAAATGTCTGTCTATTATTACCGAGTCGTGATTCTACCCTTCGGCGGAACCACAACTGGGTTAGTGCTCTTTGCTCGGAAGCAGAGAGCGCCCTCTACCCGAAGGCAGAGAGCTGACAGTGTCAGTAGTAGCAGGTTGCAAGGCAACGCTACGAACAACTATATTTAGTTAGTTGTCCCTCCCAGTAAGGGCAACATATGACACATGGTCAGTTTATAACTGGGATTTCCGGGCTATATGGCCCGGCCAAAAAATGGCTGTCTATTTTTGCCCAGTCGTGCTTCTACCCTTCGGCGGAACCACGACTGGGTTATTGTTCTCTGCTCGGAAGCAGAGAGCGCCCTCTACCCGAAGGCAGGAGCTGACAGTGTCAGTAGTAGCAGGTTGCAAGGCAACTGTATTTACTAGCCTTCCCACGCAAGGCTGGATGTGACACATGGTCATTTTATAGTGGGTATTCCCGGCCATATAGCCGGGCCAAAAAATGTCTGTCTATTTTTGCCCAGTCGTGGTTCTACCCTTCGGCGGAACCACGACTGGGTTATTGCAAGGCAACTGCCGTTCTCTGTATAGGCAGGATTATATGTACACATCAGGCGAGTCCATTCTTGTATACAAAAAGGGGGAATCCCATAACAATTTCTTATTCCTACATCCCTTCAAGGTAATCCTTTCTGCCAGATGACTGACTTTACACCCCTGAGACGACCAATCCTTACTCATAAAATCACAACTTTCTCGTCCGGTATGGTCTGTTCTTTTCTGACTTTGTAGTTAATATTTCACATCTTATACAGCAAACAGGTAACTCCAACCGTATCAAAAAACAACTCCTTAGAGGGCATATTTTATTTTTGTTTCCATTAGGTGAACTCAAGAATCGCTATCTTATCCAGTCCAAGTGCGAACGTTTGCAAGTTTAATTTGGTTAGTTTTGTAGCATCAAAGCCGAGTCTCATTTTGGAAACTTTCGCCACAGAATGTTTGAACCCGTTTTTTTTTCTTTCAAATCAATTTTTTATTATTTTTTAATGTCTGGCTTTATTTTAGTGGTTTCTTTGGAAATAAAACCGCGTTGGTATCATTCTAAATTTCTTAATTAATGTTTCATGCAAATGTAATATTATCTTTTTTATTAACCTTTTGCATAAAGTGGTATCATTTCATTTAGGGATGTGGGGACCCCAGTTATGTTTATCAAATTTGCCTTGTGCCAAACACAATCGAAGTCCCCACAATTTATCAGAAGGTTGAAAAGATAAATTTGTCTCGTTTGTATAAACAAGTGAAAATTTATTTATCGAGCAGAATAACAAACATTTTGTATGTATGAAATTATTAAACTGTGAAAACGTTCTAAGAAAAAGTTTAAGTTGTAAAGAATTTAAAGAATTCAGAGTTTGTTTTAGCGAAATGTGATTTGTACAGAAAAAGATAATTCTATGTTTCGCTGTGTGTATCAACAGTAGTAGTGACGTCTTTGTTGCTCCTCTTTCTTTTTGTTGGCGGCGAGTAGATGAAGAGGAAGAAGAAGAGAGAGATAAAGAAAACAGCACGAGAGTTAAAGAGAGAGAATGCGGGTCGCCGGAACAATTGTGTCCGATCTGCGGCTGAAAATTCTCTTGCTGCATAGTGACAGGCGTCCTCTCTATTCTCTGTTCACTTGTCCTTGATTCAACTTTCTTTCTCTATTTATATCAAAAAGCGATTTGACATCGGCTTGTTACCTTTTCTTAGTTTGTAACTCGCTCCTTTTTCATTGTTTAGAATATATTTCACACAGGCTCGCGAAATATTGCTTTGTTTTTTTTTTCAACTCAGATTTAATTTCTTTTTCTATTGGTCAAAATAGATTTCACACATGGCTCACGAATGTGAAAACAGTCAGTTTTATTCCATATTCACCACAGAGATACGACCGTGTTCGTTTGAAAATCCAAATTATTTTTTCGTTCCTAATTTATATATCCCTTAAAGATCTGAATCTTTCATCGGAAAAATTTCAAAATTATATTAAGCTTATACCCTAGGAGGCCATCAATCCAAGCAGAAGGTCTGGGTTTATTAGCCGTCATTCCCAAACGTGGACGTGCCGAGAGAGCCTGAACAATTTTCTACGGTATTGCAATCAAACTCACTTTAAGCCACGACTTTGCGTCACATTTAGCAGCGATGCGGACGTTCTTAAAAGTCCACTTAAAGTTAAAACCTACACAGATTAAATAACATTAAATAAAACATTTTTACTTTTATAATTTGTTGTGTTCAATAAAATATCCAATACAAAAGCATTGAAACACGCCTACAATATATCTATAAACCAATAAGACGCCATAAAATGCTTACATCATAAAACACACCAATTAAACCGTACAATACAAAATCAATGAAGACAAATCAGAAAGGTGGTTTTATTAGTCAACATAATTTAGGTAGATACCACCAAAATATCGCGCGGGTGTAGTAGTAGACATATCACGTGGTATTTTAGGGCCAATTAGGAATAAATAAAATAACATAATTCTGAAGCCCATTTATTAGGGAAAAAAAGTATAAATATATAAATAAGATCCATCCCCAATAAAGACTCACAAATACCACCAAGGTCTACTTCACTCTAGCTGCTGATATTCAAAGCCCCATTCAAGCTCACATGAAAAAGCAACGCTCAACGCAGCACTGACCAAACTACAAAGAAGCCACCTCAGACTACGGCGCCAGCGTTCACAATAAAAACTAAGTTTTACCTATTTCCTTTATCCATGCTACTATTACGCATGCATACACATACTGACTCATTCACACAAACACATATAACTACATTTCATTGTTCTCACGCATACGTACGCCATACAGTTCATATTCTATCCAAGAACTTTACTAACAACCCAAAAATGACATTTACTCATTCAATACATTCAACCGACTTCTTGTATTCTTATTGTTATATAAAAATAATGTTATTTGTTAAAACTACGTTGTCTTTTCCTAGTGAATTTTTATTCTTTCCATGAAAATTGTGGGATTATTCTAAATAGCCGAATTACAAACAATATTTTGTTACTGTATCGAATCCTGACACTCCGAATTTTGACGATTAACAAAAACCCGAGGAGAAGAATTTCTACAAATATATGTGTATCCGAGCGTGAATAATTTAGACACAGTAAATATAAATTTGTAAAAATAGTGCTATAAAATATTTGCAAACACTTCAATTTTCAGTTTTATTAAATAACACGTAAATGAAAGAACAAATGTTACTAGCGTATCGACTACTACAACTCTATAGTAGGTACCTCCACTCATCTTTGATACCTAAATTTTAAATTGAATTTTTAAAATAAAAAAAAAAGTTTTCTTGAAGCTTTTATTTTAGTTTTAATTGAAAGGTAAATGATTAAATTTACTATTTTCAGTAAGCAAAACACTCTGGTGTATTTCAAACAAGAATTATATTGATTGGAATCTAAAAATTTTCTATTAAATTTTTTTTTCAATTTTTCGGCCAATTTCGAGCGATCGACACATTTGTAAACAAAAGTTAATTCTTGGTTTTAAAAATCTTGCAAAAATATAATATACATCTTTATTTTTTAAATATTAACAAATTTAAAGTTAAATTAATTGGATTTTCACAAGTGTTACTTATTTATAGCATGGAATTTAGAATAAAACTATTTCTTAATCACGGAACGTTGATCCCTGACCTTTCCCGCAAATGACTGACGTGTGATAATGAACAGAGTTGAGATAAGCTAAGTGTATGGCGACCAGAATTGACATAAAAGTCCAAATTCTTTAGAGCATTTCGTTGTGGCTTCCAGTTTGATAATTCAAAAATTCTACCATATTACTGCAGAGTTCATTCGCTTTTATTGACTTTTGATTTTTATTGACTTTTATAAAATTTTTACTACAAAATCTAATAGTTTGTTTGGAGTTGTTATTATGCTGAAAAATCCACTACCGACACACATGACATTTGATGCATTTCAGGTTTAAACTTCCTTCATTTGTTCTTTCAAGACACAGGTTATCATAGACTTCTACTGATCCCTTTCCTTAACCGTTCTTGATACTTTTCTTTAGGGATCTCTTCCAGAGTCCTGCATTTAACTAATAAAACAAAGTTTCGCATCAGTATTGAATTTATAGAAACTTCATTAAATTACGTGAAGGGTGGGGGTAGGGGGTAACAGATGTATAAAAAAATACCGAGATTTAAAAAAGTAAATAATAATTTAGAAATAATTTGATTCATTAATGAATAGGTCTTGAAAGTTTCACTGAAGTCCGACAGTTATTTGATTTTTGTAATAATTTCTAGATTATTGTTTTCAAGAGAAACAAAAAAGTTTAACTATGGTTAAATTTATCAGAGTAAAATCTGGTAAAAATCTGGTCACCCACTGAGGGGAAAAAACATGATTTTTAACCAAAATTTCGAATGCGTTAGAAAGGATTAAAAAGCTTAAAAAACAATTAAAAAAATACTTTGATCTTTCTTTTTTAACAATAAACATTTTTACGGAAAACTCGTTTTTAAGTTTGGGGCCTTTTTTCTTCAAGCTATGCTGTTTTTTCAGAGAATTAGTGGAGGTACCTAAAATAAAATATCCTTCTCCACAAGAGATACTGAAATGTGTATAAAATGTTCAATATTTGTGCAATAAATTTAATACGCATAAGCAAAAAAGAAATAAATAAAGAAAATAACAACACCCACACATACCTCCCCCGCCAAAAAATAAAATAAATAAAAAAAAAATCAAATAAAAAAAAAATCGTGCAGTATATTAGATACATGCTTTCGAGTTTAACTATTATATTGTATTTCGTCACTTTGAATTAATTCCATTTTCAACGATCTAAAAAGCCCTAGCATTAAATAGAAAAATAACCACAATAACAACCTTGTTTAACACGTTGACAACACCCGGTTCATGATAATAACTGTTCGTCGAACGTACTTGAACAAAGCAGGAAAATGAACTTTGGACAGTTTATTCTTAATTTCAATCCCAGTATACATGTCATTTGCAAATAGGAAAAATACTAAAAATAGAATCGATCAACCTTATAGGTTGAATTTAACAAAACTTGTTTATATATATATATATATATATATATATATATATATATATATATATATATATATAGTGTTCTCTCACTTTTCGCGGTTAATGCGTTCCCGAACTCTCACGAAACGTGAAAAACCGCGAAGTACGGACACAATATTTATTTTATTATTTAGGTATATTCTAAGCTTATATAAACTCGCCCCGTACTAATTGTAGTATCGTGTGCAAGTTAATGGGTAAGTATAAATAGAGGATAACTGGAGAGTTAAGAAAGAGAAAAACCCTTTCGTTACAAAGAACACGGAGAGCTGTGCTACGACAACTACTACGCACAAAGAAATGCGAAACATAAGACTAAATTCGCAGGATGACCCAGAACACATAGAAACATGGATAAGAACATTTGATGAATTTACAAGAATAAACAAATTAAGAGACACAAAGACCGACAGAGGAAAAAAATGAGATAATTGATTTATTTCTTGCTACAGTTGAGTGCAAAGCTGGGAAGAAAATTTCGACAATGTGTTACCCGAGCGAATTAGAAGAAATGAAATTTGAAGAAATTGTGAAAATTATAAAAAAGAACATATTAAACATTGGTAATCGCCAAATGAGTCCTTCATACAACACTTATATAGATTGAAAAAACGAGCCAAGTTTTGTGAATTTTAAAACTTGGGAGCACAGGAAATGATTATAGAAGTTGATTCTTTTTAGATTAATTGAAGGCTTGCAAGATCAAAACCACAAACGAAAAATACTAGAATATCTACAGAGTATCAGAATAAGTTTGGAAGCTAGCGTTGGGCTTTTGCAACAGTTAGAGTTGATTAGAGAATTTAATCAACCAAAAGAAGAATTCAAGACATACAGGACGAGCAAGACCCAATCTATAATTAAATATAGATATCGTGAAAAAAGAAATCACAAGAGAGAAAAGTACAAATGTCCAACTCTAGGAAAATTATGTTCAAATAGAAAAAAAGAGATAATTTTCAAAACGTATGCAAATATGAAAAGCAAATAGAAAAAGTAAGAAGTGCTCAAACCCTCTCCGAAGAAGCTGAAATATTTACAATGAATACACAAAAAAGAGGCAGAGAAAAAAATAAGGATAAATGGCCAAGCATTTAACATGCAAGTTGATACAGGCAGTGAAGTTACGTTGATACCAAAAGATTTCTGGATAAAATTAGGACAACCTAAATTTTTAAAAAAGCAGCGTACAATTAAAACAATTTCATGGAACGACCATAAAAACAATGAATACATTTCAAGGTAATTTTTGAAACCGATAAGCATTTTGAACTTATTCTTATAGTTGTAGCATGCAATAATCTTCATAGATTATTAGGCATTGATATATTAAAAATAGATACAGCGAGACTAATCAATTCCATGGAAGCAGAAGGAAATGAAATAGGATTATTGAAAGGCTATAAAGAAAGCAAAGTACTAAATGAAAACTATTACCCAAAGTATATAGAGTCAGGAAAAGTTCCAAGTCATATTCTCCCTTTGGTAGTAGCCAAATTAAACAAAATGATACAAGGCATACTAGAAAAGTAACTCAAGGTAGTAGTAATTGGGCGTCTCCGATATCAGAGATAAAGAAACCTGACGGAGATTTAAGGATATGTGGTGATTACAAGATAGGCGTAAATCACCAGATATGTTCAGATTCGTTTCCATTGCCAAATATCAAAACTGAAAGGCACGAGTCAACAAAAATGGAGTACTTTGTAAAAATTGATCTCAAGTTGCATACAATCAAATAGAAATTGGCAAGAAATTCAAAGAAATCACTGCGATAAACGCCCCTTTGGGTTACAAACTTCCAGCCATATTTTTTCCAAAAGCAATTAAAAGAGTCTTATAAAGAAAAATAAAAAAAATATGACAATATACCAGGATGGTATAAGTGTGGGGTGGGAGGCAAGAACTGAAGAAAAATTAAAATATAAAACAGAGAAAGTTTTAGTGAGATTAAAAAAGGTAGGCTTGACCATAAACAAAGATAAATGTAATTCAGACTGTAAGAAGATATCATATTCAGGATATCAAATATCCAAAGATGGCTTATCACCTAATAATAGATCAACAAAGAAAATAATAAAAATAGCTTTTCCAACAAATAAAAAAGAATTAGAATCCTTTTTGGGGCTGATAAATTTTTATAGTAAATACACACCAAGATATAGGGACATAACCATTTGCAAAATTGCGCAACACACACACACACACACACACACACACACACACACACACACACAACAACAACAACAACAAAAAACAAAACAAAAAACAATGCATTTGACTAAACACAAAAGCAAATTATCGATTTTGAAATACTAAAGAATATTCTGAGGAGCAAACCAATGATTTTTGATCCACAAAAAGAAAAAACGTTAACAATTGACGCAAGTGAAAAGGCGATTGCTGCTGTTTTAGCACGAGAAAAACACCCAATCATATCCATTTCAATAAGGTTAACGTCAGCAGAAGCTAGCTACTCGAATACTAAAAAAAAAAGAAGCTCTAGCAATTGTATGGAGCATAGAAAGGCCACGGAACTTATTGATAAGAAAAAAAAAACTCTATTAAAATCGGACTACAAACCATTAGAATTCATACTTAACCCGACAAAAGAATTGCCAAAAGTCACATCGTCAAGGATTTTAAGATGGGCAATAAAAATTATGGCATTCGAATTTGAGATAGTGTATGTAAAAATTACATAGTGTACAATTCCTCACGTAAACGCTTTCTCAAGATTACAGTTCAAGAATGAAACAAGAAAAGAAGAAAAAGAAGAAAATACTGAAGATAAAATAATAGACTGGATAAAACAGACATTCTTGCTCTAAATATACTCAAAATAGAAACAAAGCAAGACCCAATATTAAGCGGAATATTAGAGAGAATAAGAAATAATCTCTGGAGCAATTGTTTGACGACAGAGCAACACTTTAGGGAAACGAAGCACAAACAAACCATAGAAAATGGCATAATATGTAGTGGAGATGTAATAGTAGCTCCACAAATACTGAGAAGCGACATATTAAAAGGAGTACATGATGATGTACATTGTGGCATAACAGCAACACAAAGAAGACTAAAGTTACAAGCTTGGTGGCCAAGATATTCAAAAGATGTAAAGGAATACATTAAGAGATGTCAAAAACGTTAAAAAATAAAAAACTTGAAGCAAGTAAAAATTCAATCATGACTCAAGGAAGCAGAGCCATTGGTTAGGGTCTACATGGATCACACACATATCAGAGATAGGGGATTATTTTTAGTATTAGCGGACTCATATTCATGATGACCAGAAGTTTTCAGAATAAAAGACAGAAAAGCCACCACAATAAAGTAAACACTAAGAACCATATTCTCAAGGAATGGAGTACCCCAGAAAATAGTCACCGGCAATGGATCTGAATTTTGCGATGAGAACTTATGTGCGTGGTTGAAACAAATTGTTAATTCTGTTTGTTGGGCAGTTCTGCCATTTATTTACATTTAACCATCACTACTCACGCTACAAAGCGAAAAACCTATTTTTCTCGAATCTACTTTCGCGAAAAAAAATTCTTATAAGATCTTGCAGATTTCGACTTTTAAAGAGTCGAGATATGCAACTGTCTCCACGCCGTAGTTATGTAGCTTTTTCTTTCGACAGCGCGTCTAAAAAAAAACAACAAAAAAACAAAAAAGAAAAAAACAAAAAAAAAAACAGTGTCGGCGACGTCCCCTCCAGTAACAGCTTGGACGGTCAGTGAATCTTCGCTGACAGCCAGTCGGCGACTTCAAACATCACCTCCAGCAACAATAAGTTAATTTTTTCTAACAATAAAAGCCTTTCTTCAATATTTGTCGATACTTTTGAGATGAGGTAGTATTTACATTATTTACACTGTTCGGACTGTTGTCCTAATCTTTATTGCCATGATTAAGACGTTTCGGCCGTTGTACACTCTGGCCTTCTTCAGGTACTAGGAATTTCGAACCGAACCCTTTATTTCAAACACTGGGGCATATAATTCTCATTCTATGTGCGATGCAACTTCCAAATACCATGTAGAAACAAAGAGTTCGGTTCAAAGTTCCGAGCACCTGAAGAAAACCGGAGTGTACAAAAACCGAAACGTCGTAAACATGACAACAAAGTCTTTCTTCAAATACAGCTTTTTTTCTGGGGATCAACGATTTAAAGTATTTTTTAACTATAGCTGTTTTCTGTGTACCAAATACTCAACAACTTAACTCATCTAAAGACTTTAAAATTTTTTTTGATTCATATATATATATATGTTTATAAACGAAAATGATTTATTTAACAGGTATAACCATGTTTTCTTTATTTTTATTTTATTATTTCTGGGAATTCGGATGTTCAGATATTTAATATAAAAAAAAACCTGGACTACAAACATTCAGCCATTTGGGAAATTGCCTTTCTTTTATTTGCCTTGTGCCATACGGAACTAAACTTAATAAACATGTGTAATGAAGGGCATCAAAACGACAACACATTGACTGAATATCGAACGCTCTCTTTGACGAAAACTTAGCCAATAGTCAGCGTTCTCAATGAGACTTGTTTTGAAATCCAATCTCAAAGCGTGGGACATTCCCGCCTATATCTAGGAGAAGATAACACTAAATTATTCAGATAGGCGAAAGATCTTCCACTGCATCGACCAACTTCAAGAGCGCCGACTTCCAGAGCGCCGACTGCATTTCTAATTTTTCTTCGGTCAGAATCTTACCGAATGCATAAGTTATAAGAATAAATGTCTCAATAACTATTGAAGCAGCAAGATGACTAGCGGAAGCATAATTGTAGACTTACATAATAAATTTCTAGAATAATGACTCACGCAATACTAGTATATTAAAAAAAATTAACATGACAGGTAAACATATAACAATCTGAGTGCAACAGGATATTGTTATCCACGGTCAATAGCGGAACTACATTTTTGGGGTCCTCAAGATTGAACAGATATAGAGGGGCCCCTCGCAACAAGCAACAACAAATTAAAAAATCAAACTTCCAAAATGTAGGCTATGAATAGATTCTGGCAAGCCCAACTAGCCCATAGAGCTGGAGGTTTGTGCGCATAAAGACCCCAAGAAAATTTTAAAATTTAACCAATTACAGGAGGATTTTTGAAGGTACTAATGTGGCACGATAACTAGGCGTATATTAAGGTGCTTTGTAAAATATGTATTTTATTATAATAGATTAAAATAGAAAATGGTTAAGAATAGAAAATAGATTAAAAACATGTTTCATTTAACAAAAGTGAAAAAGAAGAGAAAAAATAAATAAACGCTTTTTCTTTTATGAGGAAAATTGTGGAAGAGAAAAGGGTATCAGATTACTGTTTTAAATCCTACCACTCTTCCGGTAAATATTTGACTAGGTGATTTAATGTGATAAGAGATAAAGTTCAGGAAATAGATTTTTGAATGACCAGATCAAAGGCTGTCTTTACTGTATCTTGACCACACATTAAGAATTTTCCGGCGGAAGCTTTATTAAGATAAAAAGATAAAAAAAATCCTGGAAAAAATACTAAGGCTAAGTGTGCAGACTGGGTGTCTGCAGGATGCTTACACATCAAAAGAAGAAAAATTTAAGTACCCTGAAATTTCGGACTTACAGTCGCCAATGCTTATCACCCGGTGGTCTAAAGCATTTCCGGATTAATTTTGAATAAATACAGGTGATATTTCCGAGCCGATCAGTGAGATCAAGTGAATGAGTTAAGTTAGTCAGTTAGTTGAGTGAGTAGAAACTCCGTTCGTCTTGTTTCGGTCAGTTCGGATTTGTTGATCTCCATTAATTAGAGATAGAGCTGTGTGTCACATTCGCCTGCCCCAACCGAAAAGGCTAACTCTAAACGAAACAAAGCATCCTTTCAACTCATCCAAGTTGTGGAAGTTCGTTCCTTATAGTTTAATCTTGTACCCCGCTTCTAATCTTCTAATCCGCGATGTGAGCTTACATAGAAACAAAAATATTTTTTTATACTATTATGCACTTGTAAAATCCAGGGATTAGATAATTGGGAAAGAAGAGAAAAATATAGTTTCTCTGCTTTTTTCGTATTCGAAACGAATTGTTTTGAGCCAGTAGAAGTTTAAAAATGGCCGTAGCCATAACAGGCTATCAGGACCTTGATGAGTTTAAGGTGAGGTCAGATTCACTTCCTGCTCCTGCTGGGAAAAGATGGTACGCAATTGTCCGGACGCACATGTCCTCGTACATTGCTCGTATGCAATTGTCCGGACGCAAATGTGCTGGTACGCAAATATCCTAGTATGCAATTGTCCGGACGCAAATGTGCTTGACCGAAATACTCCTAATACTCAAATGTCCTTGTACACAATTGTCCGGGCGCAAATGTTCTGGTACGCAATTTTCCGAGCGTAAATGTCCTGGTATGTAATTGTCCGGAAGCAAAAGTAATGGTACGCAATTGTCCGGAAGCAATTGGAGTGAACCTTATCTTGGGCAGGGTTTACGGGATATTTTTACCCGAGCTTATGAACGCCATATTTATTTAAATATCTAATGAAATGTTTGCAAGACATTTGTTGGCTAAGAGGCGACACTGGTCGGAAGAGTCACTTGACGAATTTTTCAGAGAATTAGAAAAACTGAAAAATAACTGTAATTTCAGAGACCGTACTGCTGAGGAATGTGGTAATGAAGCTATGCGTGACGCCTTCATTTCCGGCTTAAGTTCACATTTCATACAACAGCAACTATTAGAAAATAAGATTTTAGATTTACAAACAGCTTACCCGCAAGCTTCTGCTCTGGATTTAATGCAACAAAAAAAAGTCGTATACTATTCCAGAAGCTCGGCTGGTAGTATTACTCAAACGTAAAAAGCCAGCAGGAGCCATGGCTTACCAAGCCAAACGTAAATACTATTTTTGTGGGTTTCCCTATCATTCATGGGTTTGTTGTCTCGCTCATGAAGCTACTTTTAAAAAATGGTCAAAGTAAGGACATTTCTCATTATAAATCAATTTCGATCGTGCATGTTAGTCCAAACCTTTGTTTGTGACAATGGCAGATCCTCATATATTGGCCACAATTGCTACCACGAGAACTCTACTTGATTCTTGTAGTAATGATAGCTCTATCAGTGACAGAGTAGCACCGGAACTAAATTTGGAAATTCACCCCTCTAGTAAAAGTATTACCGTGGCCTAGAAAACTTTAAACACTAATTCAAGGGAATATGTAGTTGTAAATCTACTTCTTTGCCTTCATGACCAGTTGCATGTTGTTACCTGTCTGGGTGTCCTGAAGGATTTGTGCTTTGAAATGAAACTTGGCCAGGATTTTCTACATCAGTATCAGAAAATAACATTTAAATAAATTGGACCATTGCCACAATTAACCGTGGACAGTACTCTTCAAAAAAAATAAAAATAAAATAAAATAAAATAAAAGTACAAATAAAAATGTGCGTAGATTACTTGCAAACAATAAACATGTATACAGAATTGGACGCTTACCCACTACCAAGAATCGATAAAATGATCAACTAACTTGTTAAATACAATGTTTTTCTTCATTCGACTTCAAAAGTGCCTACTACCAGGTGCTACTTAGAGTATCAGAGAGAAAATACACCACTTTTGAGGCGAATAGTCATTTGTTTTAATTCTGTAGAATTCCGTTTTGAAGTAAAAAAAAGGGGCAACTTCGTTCCATTGAGCTGTAGACAAAATGGCGGAGAAAGAAAAAATAAATAAACAGTATTTCCCTTTTATTTATAACATTACAATTGCAGGACGCAAACAGACAGAACATGACCAAAATGTAAAAAGATTCCTAGAGGCTACTGCGAATGCCAAGATTACCCTCAACAAATCGAAGTCTGTAATTTCAGTTCGGTCCATCAATATTTTCGGACACTATATCAGCAGTGGAATTATTAAGCGCGACCCAGAAAAATTACGTCCCTTAAAAAAATCTACCACCGCTGTAAAAGTCGAAGTCAGTCAAAAGAGCACTGGACATGTTTGCGTATTACTTGAAATTGATACATAACTTTTCTAAAAAGAATTCAACCTCTAGCAGAAAATACGAAATTCCTGCTTGAAAAAGAAGCAATCGAAGCGTTTAATCAAATTAAGCAAGAACTAGTGTTGGCCGCACTAAAACAAATTGACCAAAGTCTACCAGTCGAGGTGGAATGTGATGCGTCAGATGTAGTTATTTTCGCCGCCCTTAATCAAGGCGGACGTCCAGTAGCGTTCATGTAAAAAGCACTACAAGGAAGCGAATTGAAGTATCACATAATAGAGAAGGAAGCCATGGCAATTATTGCGACAGTTCGGAAGTGGCGTCATTATTTATCACGTCAACATTTTACACTGATCAGAGATTCGGTAGCATTCATGATTTCCAACGAAAAGTGCACAAAAATTAAGAATGCGAAGATTCAAGAGTGGCGGTTAGAAAATGACAAGGAAAATGTAGTTTCTGACACATTTAACCGCGTTTACACTTGCTTAGTCATTAACTCTTCCGCCCTTGTCGACATTCACAATGGACTATGCCACCTAGGAATTACTAGACTCTTACACTTTGTTAGAGCAAAAAAAAAAAACAAAAAAAAAAAACAAAAAAAAAAAAACTCCCTTTTTCTACGGAGGAGATGAAAAAGGTGTGTTCTTGTAGAATCTGTGCAGAGATTAAACCTCGTTTCTATAACCCACCAGAAAACATTCTACCAAACCAATGAAACGACTAAGTATTGACTTCAAGGGATCCTTACCTTCTGTTACGCACAATACGTATTTACCAGTAATAACTGACGAGTACTCACGGTTTCCATTCGTCTTTTTATGTCCAAACATGCACACTACCACAAAAATAAAGTCCTTAGATCGTTTGTTCTTTTTAACTGGGATGACGCGTACACTCTGACAGAGGCGCACCTTTCATATCTAAAGAATTGAGAGTCTACTTCATCCAAAAAGGGGTCGCGACAAATAAGACCCCACCATCACAAAGCTTAACTGAAAAGTACTAGGAATTGGTGCTTCCAAAAGTGCTACACTCTGTAAGATCATTGCTATGTACTTCTACAAATACCACCTCCACAAAGGCTTTTTTAAAATTCCCCTGCCATTCTCACATGGTAGTTCTCTTTCGTCCTGGCTGATGTCACCAGGTCTCATATCATTAAGAAGGTACGTAAGAAATAACAAAACCGATTCTTATGTGAACCAAGTCAAATTTCTAAATAGTAATCCGACTTTTGTCAACATAAGGTATCCAAAGGGAAGCGAGTCTACTGTATATGTTTGTGATTTAGCTCCCCCTTTTTTTTTTTATAATCGTGTCGCCCCAAGCAAAGCATTTTACTGCCACTTTTGTGCAGGGGGGTTACATAGGAGGAATGTTATGAGGAGTTAGAGGTTGCAGGGGGTATCAGGAAGAGAGTACTGATAAGAGTGGGGTGGATGTAGAAAAGCATGAGAGAGAGAGAGAGAGAGAGAGAGGATGTAAGTTAGTGAGACAGGAGATGACTATTGACTTTACATTTGAATTCTTGGAGATTGTAACTGCCAGGAAAGCAAGAATGCAGAAGAGAATTTCACAGGCGGGAAGTATGAGAAAAGAAGCTGATGGAATAGAATTTGTGTTTACAATTTATTGGTTTCACAGTAAAAGGGTGGGACCTAGTTGCTAATCTTGTGGCTCGAGGAAATTCATATATAGGGGGTACCAGTGAGCTAAGTTCATCGGTGCAGAAGCCGTGAAAGTATTTGTAGAAGTGACGCAGGGAAGCTACACTGCGTCGGTGAGAAAGCGACTATATCCTAGCTGCCAAGTCGAGATCGATCACATTACAGATTCTCTGTTGGATTCGGTCCAAAACCAATCTTCCGTAATGGAACCAGACAAGAGCACCCCAG
This sequence comes from Ascarosepion bandense, assembly GCA_037127315.1. NCBI lineage: Eukaryota > Metazoa > Mollusca > Cephalopoda > Sepiida > Sepiidae > Ascarosepion > Ascarosepion bandense. The sequence goes on along the minus strand of JBBBDQ010001635.1, from coordinate 748,015 downwards.
TTGTCCCATTACGACAGGAGTGCACAACATCTAATAAAGATGCCACTGAAGTTCAACAGTTAAGATCTGAACAGACGAAAAATTAAAATCCCAGATCGTTACGGATGGTAATTCTGCATTTTCCTGGAAACGAAGGATGTAGTACGCACCCATTATACGAAAATAGACTCTGTCAAACTCATTATTTAACGAATATTTTTCTATTTTCATTTGTGGTTGAGTTTCATTTTATAAACTCTCTCTCTCTCTCTTGGTCAACTCTCTGCCTCCGGGCTGAGAGGAACCAAGACAAAGCTCCTCTGAAAGGTAGAGTCTCATCTGGGGTGAACGCAAGAGAGCCCGAACCTGCCTTAAGAAGGATCTACGGGATATAAATTGAGCTTAAGGGTTCGTATTTCCCACTTTAATTGGCCTTGTACCGTATCCGCCTCGGGTATCCATCCTAGTGGGGAGGTAGTAAATACCATCTGAGTTTCATTTAACAAACTCTCTCTATTGATCAACTCTCTGACTCCGGGTGGAGAGGAACCCAGACAAGGCTCCGCCAAAGGATAGAATCTCGTCTGGGGTGAACGGATAAGAGTCCGACTCCACCTTAGGCAGGATTTATGGGATATTTTTGGCCGTGCTTAAGGGCTCAGACTTCCTACTTTAATTGGCCTTATGTCACATACGCCTCGTGCATCCGCCCTAATGGGGAGGTGGTAAATACCAGCTGAGTTTTATTTTAGTTGAATAAAGCTTAATACTTTTACTGTTGTTCTGAGTCCAGATTTACTCTCTCTCTCTCTCTCTCTCTCTATATATATATATATATAACAATTTGTATAAAAAGCTGTTAGATTTTTTTAAAAAGCGGGTATTTTTACGATTGAGACAATTAGTCTTCAGACTTTGCTTCTTATGAACCCCACAGAATTTGCCTCAACTGCTGTTGCGCGAAGTGAACCTCACAACCTTAGCAAGCCGATTCCATTTCCCGCTTCAATAACCGTTACGACATCCCAAAGTTCATCAGGTAAGGGTTTTGTGTTGTGCCTGTGTGGGTGATGTGGAACAGTTAAAAATATCGTTGATAGCGATAAAATTAACTCAAATTTAATTCTTGTGAGTAACCAATATTTGATCAGAGGTGTGCGCAGTTTTATTTATAATATTTTTATTTTTTATTTATAATAATATTTCTATTTGTACCTTGGAAAAAGAAAGAGAAAAGGAGGAAAATTTTAAATCTCTTATTCTTTGTCTTCGAAAATTACTTTAAAGAGCGCTCAAAAATGCAATCATACTTCTACGCCGTGTGAAATTTACAAATAAACATTTATCAATGAGACAAAATTATTTTACAACATACAAATTGTTGTGCGATACCCCTCATCTCACAAAAAAACAAAAAACAAAACAAACAAAAAACAAAAAACAAACAAACAAAAAACCTGTATAAATTCCTTTTCACATATCTCGTGGAAACTAGCAATATCATTAGTAAAAAATACTACTTAACTATCATAGAATAATTTACTAATCGCAGCTTGACGACAATTTACCTATTGCTTTATTTTTACTAGTCAAATTTTATGCATTTTTCTTGAAAAGTAGGCCTCAGCCAGCTTTCTTAATTTTTCTAAGGCTCGCAATCTGATTGGCTAATTCTCTTCACAAAAATATTTCCGCATGAGATGCAATTTCCCCACCGAGGCATTTTGATCCAACTTGGAAAGTATGTAAATCTTAGATTTCGTCTCCTCAGATAGAAAAAGGATTGGCTATCTGCTTAAAGAAAAAGTCGAACCTAGATTTCGCGAGTAGGTGTTAAATTAATTTTCTGACTAATGGAAGCGACTTGCAAGACTGAGAAGAGTTAGCGATCCAGTGCGAAAGAACTAAATGGTTATAAAAGGCGAAAGGAAGGTCAGCCAGACAGTCACATGGAATTAGCAGAGACGACAAGCTAAAATTTAACAAGAGAGAAACTTCAAGTCTACCCGGACGGTCGTTCTTTCTTCCTTCTTTCTCGTGTGCTGATTCCTTTTACTTCTTCCATTCTTAACATTCCTATTCAGCGATAACATACATATACACATACGTATGCAAAAACTCTTGATACCCTTAACTTTCTCATTGAACATTAACTTCTACAATTCATATTATCCTTTTCTATCAATAAATTTCTATTTTAACATAAAAAATGTATATTTTATTAGTCCACTCTTCTATACTAATCTACTCATTCCAACTGACAACCAACCTTCTGGTGATGAAAAACCTTCTGATGATAATTCTGTGTATAACTTGTAAGCTGTAGGGAGTTCGGTTAAGTAAGACACAAGGCGGAATCAAAGAAAAAATTAACCAGCTCCCTACGCTACACTGGTGACTCCTGACGTACAAAGAACACGTACCCCCCTATAATACACATTCACTCAACTATTCAATTAAATTACATCTTGAACATTCAACAAGAAAATATCTTTTTAAAACAAATTTCTTTTCAGTACAAAGCTTACGAAAATACAATCTAATCGAGACAACTCTTTATTTATACATTGTACATTTTTACCTTGACTCACGCTTGTGAACCTTTGTAAATCAACAATTTTAATCTCCTCTAATATTGCTTATTTCTGACATAACCTCTTTCACCTTTTATAAGTATATTCGTTGAATACACTTATATTATTTGTTATTATAACAATATTGTTTGTTTTCTCGGTTGTTTCCAAAATTTATTATTAAAAAAAAATGTGTGTTGAGTTATACGTTTCGCGTAATTTCGCCTTCTTCTTCTTTTATGTGCCATGTCCTTTCAGGACGTAGGCGATCATGGCTTTCCACATCTCCGTGTCCCTGGGAGCTCTTAGCACGCTTTCTTCTGTTGCACCATGCAACCTCGTTCCGTCATCCACCTGATCAGGTCCTTCAAATAAGTTATCTGCTGCTTTCCCCTGTCTCTTTTTCTTTTTCCCTCTATCTGGCCTGTTAGTAACAGGTTCTCCAAGCCCTCTTTCCTCATTGCATGTCCCAGGAACTTTAGTTGTCTCTTCCTGATGCTCAGTATTAATTTCCTTTTCGTCTCTATCCTTTCCAAAACCTCGTCATTGCTCACATGCTCGGTCCATGATGTCCGCAGCACCACATTTCAGCTGTTTTAAGTTTTTCCTTCATCTTCGAAGATATTGTCCAGCATTCACTGCCATATTGAAGAACCAACACCACATAGCAATCCAGTACTCTCCTCTTTGTTTCTAGTGAAATTGTCCTGTTTCTTAATACTTTACTTAACTTCTGGAATGCTTCCTTCGCCATGCCAATTCGACTTCGGATCTCAGTGTTGCACTTTCCGTCTTCTGTTAGAACACTTTCTAGGTATTTAAATTTCTGTACCTGCTTGATTTTAGAGTTCCTCACCTTTAATTGGCATTTTGGGCTGCTCTTTTTGCTGATGACCATACATTCGGTTTTGTTGCAGTTTATTTGTAGTTCTTTCTTGTCATTCTCTTCAGCTACCTTCTGTAGGAGGTCTTGTAGTTTTCTTTCTGTGTCTGCTACCAGCACTGTATCATTCCGCCACATTGTATAAAAAACAATATAGGCCTTGCACAAAATTTACCCTGTGCGCCTCAAACAACCAAGAAAGGTTAAGAGTTCTTTCAAAATATAAATCTATTTTCTTAGAAAACAACAATTCATGTAAATAAAAAATATTTTCCTTTAACAACAAAGGAATTTTGAGAAATTTATTTTAGGGCAACAGTTTAAATCAATTTCCTAGCAACAAAAGAGATTTACTTCTACGAAAAGTTCACAAATTCCAAATGTCGAAGTTTGAAAGCAGAGAGTGGAAAAAGGTGACATTTAGACAAAATATTCAGGGTTTCAGAACAGACCGTCAGTTAAGTGCCTTACGGGACACACGCTTGGGCGATCACGTCTCAAAAATGACATGACTGACTTGGCAGAAATTTTAGGCATTCTCAAATGCGAAATAAAAGCTCACAGGTTTAGAAAAGATAAATTCATAAGTTTAGAAAAGACATTTGAATATCAAATTTGTAACACTGTAAGTGATCTTTATGCACACACGTTAAACGGATATCAACGGATCCTGGATTCGAACCCAGAAATAGATATTTGGAAAAACTCTCTCTCTATATATATTTTTTCTCTTCCCAGAAAAATCTATTTTTTTTTCCTTAGGAAGGTCTGAGAAAGAGAGAAGGAAAGAAATAAACTCTGGGGAGAGAGAGAGAGAGAGAGAGAGAGAGAGAGAGAGAGAGAGAGAGAGAGAGAGAGGCGAAACACAAGGCATTTACAGGGTGACATGTTGATATGATAACAATTTATCAATGTCCAGCTGGTTCTGCGAGAGGAGAGAATTCTGTTTTTTCGTTGTTTGTCAGTTTCTCTCTCTTGCTCTCTCTCTCGGAGGAGAGTAGAGGATCGACTTGAGGTAAAAAAATTATCGGTAAATTTTTGAAAGAGGTCATCCATGTAAGGATGTAATTGTAATTGACGCTAACAGGTGAATGTATAAAGTCAACAGAATCGCGTCTCCATGGCGAGAGTTGTACGCGGTGATCTAAGTCAGATAATCGAAGCTGACGTTAAATTTTAATGGAAAGACATTCCAATCACTTACCACCCCGCGCCATATTGAAACGGTTTCAACAAAAACAACGGATTTGGAGATCAAGTCAGAGAGGTACCCAGTCGTCAGAGAGACAAGATGAGAGACTAGCTCGGAATGCGTGAAGTGAGAACACAAAAAGAATTCTCCCTTTCTCTCTCTTTCACACGCTAGTAACACAAAACACCGCTTATCGGCAGGGAAGCAGAAAGACTGTATACTTCTAGAAAGAACAACATAGTAGCCGCAGTAGTTTGTGGATTCTGAAATAGTTGGATTGTATTTTATTTTTAATTCTTATTTTTTAAAATTTTATTTTTATTATTCTCTCTCTTGTGATGTACAAAGAATTACAACATAATCATTAGTTCACATAGACTGGCCTTCACTACTGCCTTGTTTCTTTTTGTTCTTGTCTGTTTCCCTTATTTCTGCATGCGCACCCAACCACTTCTTGTTTTCAGTTGTCAAGGAATGCAGCACGAAAATTCAACCGTCCTCTTTTCGTAGGTCTGTAGCTTCCTTTGAAATCAGATATCACAACGTGGCAGAGGAAGTGAAAGATTTTCGACTCATCATTTGACATCTTCGATCACCTGGGGCGGAACGGAAGCAAACAGCTGCAGACTCAGGTGCGACTAACTTACGATCAGTTGGCGCACTCAACATCATTTTGAAACCAGAGGAGGGTTTGGCTTGTCATAAATTGAAACGATTCTCTTTTTTCTTCATCAGTAACAGTAGTTGTATTATCTCTTTTATCATTCCCAGTAGAAGCTTTCTCGCTCGAGTAGTTGAATCCTTTCTAGCTCGAAGTGATCTTGCTTGTCCCAGACCATAGTCTGTACACGCCTGAGACGTTCAATTTTGTCTTCCCAGATCATAGCTGCCTCGTCCGGTGTGGTCTATTATTTTTCGATTTTGCATTGAAATTTTTCCATCTTACATGGCAAAAAATTGACTCCAACTGGGTCAAAAACCAACTCTATTTGTGGGTGGCGTAACATTTTCATCCTCATTGATTCTCATCGAGAATCGCTTACAAACCGAGCCCGTTTGCAATTTAAGTTTGACTGGATTTATACATCAAAGCCGAGCCCATTCTATGTAATTTTTTTCCACGAAATGTTTAAACTCTTGTTTCATTTTCGGACTTGTTTTTAATTAACCATCTAGATTCATTTGGATACTTCGACGTGGTGTAATAGTCAGCAAGCTTGTTTGGCGAAACTGAATTGCAACTCAGTAGTAAGTTCGATCCTCACTGGGTGCCTCATACCTTCGACATTGTGCCACATCTAAGTTGCGCTTAGAAATTTGTCATCTAGCTTCATCTTGATGGATTTTTTTAATTAAATGATTTTAGAGCCTTTTTTCAAATCTTTACACATCAAAATTAATTCAGTTTTGTTTTTAATGGCTTAATTTTGGCAGTTTCTTTTTCAAAGAAACCATAACGGTATCTCCACCCATTTACGATAGATAACTTTTAAATTGAATTTTTGAAAATTAAAAAGTTTCTTTGAAACATTTATTTTAGTTTTAATTGAAAGCTAAATGATTAAATTTACTATTTCCAGTAAGCAAAATACTCTGGGATATTTCGAACAGAAGTTATATTGATTGGAATTTAAAATTTTTCAATCTTATTTGTTTTTATTTTTCAATTTTTCTGCCATTTTTGAGCGATGGACACATTTGTAAACAAAAGTTAATTCTCAGTTTTAAAAATATTGCAAAGATAAAATATACATCCATGACACATTATTTTTGTAAAATTAGCAAATTTAATGTTAAATTAATTTGATTTATACAAGTAATATTTATTTATAGCATGAAATTTAGAATAAAACTATTTCTTAAACACAGAGATGAACTTTTTGACCTTTCCACCGTATTTGAAATGTGATGACAGGTCGACAGGTGCAAGATAAGATAAGTGTACGGCAATGACAAGTGACATATTTTTTTCCTGTAAGGGGAAGGAACCGTGAAACATATGACCTTTTAATGTAAACATAGAAATTACTATACAAAAAAACAAAACAAACAAAAAAACAAACAAACAAAAAAACAAAAAACAAATTTCAAATACACACACAAAAAATTTAAAATGATTTTAAAAATACGAAGACACGAATATGAAACTTTTCAATTTTCGATTAGTAAATAAAGTTTTCACTTAATAAGTTAATAAACTAACAACAAATCTTTGAAGTATTTTAAAAAATATTTTTGAAACTGTATAAATTATTATAATTAAAAGAATAAAAACAATTTTTTTTAAAAATTTCATTATTATTCGAAAAAAGATTTTTCAGCCTATAATGTCCTTAATATATATTATTTATTAAAGCAGTTAAAAGCTTATCAAATTAAATAATGTCATAGTTTTATTGACTTTTTATTTTACTATTGGGGCAGATTTTCGGAAATAAAGGCAAAATGTTTTTAAAAAATAGATGATTTACATTCCCCACTGTGCCCTGCGTTTAACTAATGAAAACCAAATTTTCCCAACAAAATTTAATTTCTTAAAATTTCACAAACTTACGTGGAAGGTGTGTGTGTGTGTGGGGGGGGGGGGGTAACAGATGTAATAAAATGTATTTTTACAAAAATTGAAAAAAAATAATTTAAAATCCGACAATTAATTTGATTTTTGCAAGAATTTCCAAATTAATGTGTTCGTCAGCAGAAAAAAACATCCATTGTATACTCTCGTAACGATTTGGTTACCAGATAACTAAAATCAAAACAAGAATTTTTTACTAAAATTTCGAACGTGTTAGAAGGGATTAAAGCATTTTAAAAAAATAATTAAATTATACTTTAATCTTTTCCCTTAATAATAACATAAATATTTTGATGGAAAAAGTTCGTTTTTACTAAGTTTTGGGTCTTTTTTCTACATTGATTTAGTTTGGGTACCTATAACATTCTAACTTTTTGAATTAGTTTTTGCTCCAATTCAGTATTATCTATTATATTAAAAATAATTTTTATATTAAATTTAACACAATTCCAACATTTTCTTTGATATTAGCTTTTTTGTTAAAATAGTTTCTATATCAGTTTTCACACAATTCCAAAATTGTAATTATTTTTTTCTCATACTATTTTAATAAAAATGATAATATTAAAATGATTTTATATCATTCCCAGCAACCGAATTATTAATTAGCATAATCAAACATCGGTCTTCTTGGTTCTTATTTGAATGCTTTACGGAGTTACTTTTCTGCCTATTTTAAAAGGAAAATAAATTGCCTCATGAGCACTAGACCTTTTCAAAAATATCAACTATATATATATATATATATATATATAATCAGTAAAAGACTATTTCAGAAATCTCATCATATCTCAAAATTAACGGACGAAAGAAAGCTCTGGAATGACCATTGTGAAAACATTGATAACTTTAAAATTTTAAACAATAATTTCTATATTTGTGATGAGATAACATGCTTTCCTTTAACAAAGAAGAATTTGTAACAATATGTCAGTCAGTTAAGTGCCATACGTGATACACGCTTTGGGCGATCATGTCTCGAAAGAGACATGACTGACTGGGCAGAAGATTATCCCGCAATAGGTTGCCATTGCCTTTCTGCGGTAGATTGGTTGCCGACCAAGGCTATAGAACCCAATCTGTCCTATTATTTAATCCATAACTAGAGGGATAAGACGGATTAATACCTTTCCCAAGAGTATTTGTGCGCAAGTGAATGCAAGGAATACAACTGGAATTCGAACTCGGCTCCCTGATTTGTTGTTCTGAATCGATGTCCACTGCACCACAACACACATATTTAAAAATAGCTACTGTGTAAAGATTTTAGACAATGGCAAATAACCGCACGAAAATAGGATCAACATGATTATCCCGCAGTAGGTTGCCATTACCTTCTGCGGTAGACTGGTTGCCAGCCAAGGCTATAGAACCCAATCTGTCCTGTTATTTAACCCATAACTGGAGGGAAGAGACGGATTAATACCTTTCTTTAGAGTCAAGAGTATTTGCACGTAAGTGAATGCAAGGAATTCGAACTCGGCTTCTCGATTTGTTGTTCCGAGCCGATATCCACTGCACCACAACGCACATATGTCCAGTTCAAATGAATATTTTCATTCCGCACCGCTATCCATGATATATCCACAAACATCAACTTACTCATAACTTTGCATACAAAAATCTGCTTTTAAATATATGCATAAATTACAGTCTTAAATTTTACGATATTCTTGTTAGAACTCGAAGGATAACCGCATCTATGACTAAAGTAAACTACCTACACCACTAAATTTATAAATTTACCCTTTTTCTGACGGTGAAAGGAAAAAAAAAAATATAACCTATGCCCCTTACTTTTATTACCTAGATCGAACATTATCAACTAATGAAGAGTTCGGAATGGGATTTTCTTGTCCTGATCCTGATTATGGCGATGCAGTGTCTGGCTCAAGATATGTACCAGGAAGAAAGGACTGCAAAGAAAAATCATCCACTAAATTCTTATTTCTTTTCCACAAATCAGAAGAACGAAAGTTGAAACCCGCGATAATTTTGATTGAAAAGATAGCTTCGTGTGATTGTTAATGTAAATATAAGTAAGGTCATCGGCTTGTTAAATTGCTAAGTAAGTGGCAAGCGGATCAGTTTATTTTCAGTACTAATAAGAAGAAAACTCCGATAAACCACGTGGCCGACCGATAACTCCCGGCTACATACGAAACTTAAATGAAAGCAATTTTGGACACATGTGTAACAAACTCAGCAAGTTTTACTCGATTATATAAAAAAACTTGTTTGCTGTTGAGTGTTGTGAGTGTTAACTTTACAAAGCTCTACCAGCTTCAACAAATTTTTATCGCAACGACTTTCAGTTTCACCCAATATTTCTCATTTCACGTTGACCTCTCGACCCCAGTTGAATCAAAACACTTTTTTAACTTTAAAGATTTTTCTTTACCTAGCTTAATTCTAATTATTATACGCTAAAAATAATATTTTGAGTAAGCTGTCCACAGAAATTAGTGTAAAACAAATTCTGTCTGTTTCCGTTTCACTTTTTATTGTGCACTAAAGTCAACAAACTGAAAGGGAAAATTCCAAACAATGTTTTTATTTGTTTTTATTTGAAACTCATTAATTCTCTTGTATTTTGTTAGAGTGAAAACATTTGCATTTTAAACGCATTTTCATATCCAACAATTTTGATATATCACTTACTACATATGAAATTTTATTTTGAATAGTCGGCACGGGTGTTTAACATTAAACCGTTTGATAATTTTTTTTTGCACGAGGATGATTACTTAGCAGTATTGTTTAAAAAATATGCGTACATAGTTACTGGCAGGTGTTGGCTTTACTTACCTGTCACCGAAGAGAATTTTTCGTTTAAGTGACACCCTTCCATTGCACTAAGGTTGGTTTAACGATTGTGAGTGTCTCTTTGGTCAACTTACGTGAGATAATATTTTAAACGAGACCAGAATTCACACTCCTTCCATGTATGGAAGGTCATGTAAATGATCCACTCAATTACCGGTGATACTAACTAAATAAAGTAAAGTATGAGAATTAACTAAATAAAAATGTTTACTGTTTAATCTTCTAAAATAAACTTACTGGTTCTTCCTGTGTAGTGTCGGTATCGATTCTAGAGAAATTATCTTACGCCAAGTAAAAAATAAAATTTAAACCACTGGCGCTGATCGTTAGTTGCTTTTTTTTTTTTTTAACTTTCGACGATATTTCTTTGTTCATAAAAAGTGTGCATATTTTATTTACCAAGCGCAAAATTTTATACTTTTTTTTAACTGATTAAAATATAGATAGAAAGAAAAAAGAAAGAAGGAATAAAGAGTGCGAGAGAGAGAAAAGGAAGGATGGGAGAAAGAAAAGGAAGAAAGAAAAGAAAGGAAGAGAAAAATAAAACTAAAGAAGGATTGTTGTAATTGAGGGCCTTCGTAGTTGTAACTGTGCATATTTGGGCCGAACGTCAGCCAGTTGCTATCTGCTGTCCTCTGTCTAAGTGCTGGGTCATGTGACCACAAATATGGCCGACCATGAGTAGTTGTTTTGTGTTGTTGTTTTACGTGTTTGTCTTATTGTTTACCTTAGGAAAATCCGTGCGCTTTTCTCAAGAGGATTCATGCGATCCGAGTTGTTCAATTTTGGTAAGTAAAGAAACAAAACCATTACAAGTTGCTTGTTGTTCCGTTTTGATGCTAAAACTATGAATGTATATTTCCTTGCCTTCGTTCAGATGGTGACAGATCTTTTTCATTTTTTCAAATGAGTGGTTAATGTTTTCGCAACTTCAATTTTAACATATTATCACGATCTTTGGTGACTTCTCTTGTTATCTAATTTGACTAGTAGGTCAGAGCTCATTCTTGATATCCTATGTTGCTTTCTTTTAGAGTCGAATTTAGGCTGCGCCTAAATTACGGCCAAGTGCGAAAAAAAAAAAATGTTTCCACCAAAAGAAAAAAGGCGTAAAGTGATTTTTCTTAAAAATAAAGTAAATAAAGATTAAGAAAAAAAAAAAAAAGAAATAAAATAAAAGGAACAATCCTTCACCAACATTTTGTAAAGTTCTGTTATTTTATATTAATTAACCATTATTACTTTTTACTCACTTTTGCGAAAGCTTCTTGGAAATAAATTTCTTCTTTTTAATATTTTTCCGTTTTTAAATTGTTTTTATTTTCATCTTTTCTCCACTAATTCTAATACTTGCGGGTGGTCACAAAATGGGGGATCTGTTTTCATGTAAACATGAATAGCCAAAAGATCCCCCATTTTTCGGCCCCCTTTTCATGCGAAGACAATGATGTTTATTTATTACTGAGGAAATTAATTAAAGGTTATTTTTTCCATACCTTTTTTCTTGAAGAAGAGACAAGCACTTACAAAAATTAAAAGCATAAAAAAAATCATTGGTACGTTCTAGCAGATTTTTATTTATTATATGTTCTTGAGATAAAGGTAGTTTTATTCCGAACCTGTTTTTTTTTTAATTGTTTTCTGTAAAAGTCCAGAAGAATCGAACTTAATTTTTTTCTGTCACTGTTGAAGAAACTTACATATTTTTTTAGTTAGTACTTACTTGCATTTATTTTTCTGATTTAATAATTAAATATTTAATTAAAAAATTAAAAGTCATCAACTCTACGTTTTTTTTTTGTTTTTACCCTATTTTTTTCTAATTATTTTAAATTTTACCGATTTAATTCTTTATAAAATTACTTTAAATCAAATAAATCTGGTGACTATAACTAAAAAATCAGGTCAATTTTTTATTATTTATTTTGTAAAAAAGTTTTTAAAAAAATCAGTACTTGAAAGGAAGTCTCCCCCCTCACCGTTGGCAGTTTCCCGTCTTCACCATCATTAAGAAAAAAAAATCGTTAGATCGATCTTTTTTTTGTGTGGTCATTCATTAATATGAATTTTCAAAATGACATTTTTTGCGTTTCATAAGTAATTTGGTGTTAAAATTACCTATGATTTTCTGTTTAAAGTGTTTGTCACTGTTTAGTGTTTTTAGACTTAGGAAAACCTTTTATGTACCACCCACTCATTCTGACACCTAATGACGGTCGGAATATACACCGATCGAATTATCAGGAAACAGTAACCGAAATGAAAATGTAAAAATTACAATAATTCAATGTCAGGTACGAATGGGAATCGTTTGTAGAGATAAATACATAACTCCGTGTTTCTATTTTTACACAAGTGCATGATGAAGTCTTGGAAGACTCTAAGTCTAGAGAGTAACCGCAAAAAATTGAAAAAAGGAATTCTTTAAAAAAAATCCCTTTTTTTCTTAACTTTTTTCCTCCCTTTATTCTAGGTCTGTGATAAAGAGCATTGCTAAACCTGAAACCTTAGAAATAAACCAACAAAGATTTTCATAAAAATGTTTTTTTTAAAGCATCTTAAAAATTTTGCGACTTCCCGTGAAGAAAGGCGACAAATGGTTTATTAAAAATAAATAAATAAATAAAAACGGGATTTGTTTGTTGAATAAAAAAGCCTATCGCTATAAATGTTGTTTAATTTTGTAAAATAAAATAATTTTTCATAGAAATTGTGAAAATTTGAAGCTTAAAAAAAACTTAAGTGGTGAGTGTGTAGCAAGTAACAGCAGTTTTGAAGACTCGACATCAAAAATGATTTTTTTTGTCTACCTGCTTGATTAACTGTTCACGTGCTTTAGTAAGCATCACATGCATTCAAAAGCGTCGTCATCTTCATCTCTTTTTAGTCAGTGACTATATATCTTATTAGGCATTTCCACACACTTTATCATTTTAAAACAGATTGCGAAATAATACCTCTATCTCACGACCTCGTTCCGTTTGTAATCCATTTTTCACCGTATTCATTCTATCTCTGTCTATCTATTGGTTTATCATCTACTTATTAATAAAATTATAAGATTAATTAGATACTTTTAGTAGAAAAGAATAAAAAAAAATCAATTTTTCTCATTAGATTTTAATCTTTTAACATTTTGAAAACCCCACATGTTAGATTAATTGATTTGACAACTCAAAAAAGTTGTACAAAAAAAAAAACTCTTTACATTTAAACTGGAAAAAATTTTTTTTACTCATATATATTTTTCAAAATGTTTAGCTAATCTATTATTCAGCCATCTTCAATCAAATTTAGCGTTTATTCAATGATTTTTTAAAAAAATTTTTTTATTTAATTTTCCTAAGATTATCTGGTCAATTTTGTGTGAAATGTTTTACAAGATGAGTGATAGTTGATTAAAAGTAAGTTACTTTAATTTAAACTTTTTCCAGTCATGAAATAGTTACATTCGGATGAGAAAGGCAAGTAAATAAATGTCAACAGAGATGTAAGTTTATTCTAAAATGCAAATAACCCATCTCAAATTTAATTTTAACAAAATTTATTCTGATGTAGATTCAACTCCATGTGTTTTTTCTTTTTTTTTCTCTCTCTTTTTTTTTTTTTTAAATTTTTCATACTGGTTTATTAGTTATCAATACTAAAACCATGGTTTTAATTTTTTCAAATAGTTACCTTTTATTGGCTAGGTACAATATTACTTATTAAACTTTAATCATCAATGGAAATGAACATTACAGAAATGCATACCCATGGTTAGTATTATTATTATTAGCATAGTATCCATAAAAAATGACAAATTTATTTATGTATCGCCTGGGAATTCTGCGTTTTGCTGAGAATAAGTGTCTCTTGCAAGGATCAGTGCCCTTTGTGAAAAGTGTGGCACACACACACTATATGGTTACACATTGCATTTTAATATGTGGGTAGATTATTGTAAGCGTTATTGCTGATCAAATCATTTGCTTTTTATAAGTGGTTTTATACTGCTTCCTTTATTTTCATCTTGTTTTGTTCATGATGTTTCAATTATGTAGTCTGTGGGGGATTTGGCATTTGCTGGGTTGTATGTTGATTATTTTCCCCACAAATACAACACTCTATTTTGCAATCGCACAAAGTGAAGGAATAATTGACAACAGACATTCAACAACAAACAATTTATTATGTGACAAAATAAAATGGTATGTAGAAACCAACAAAATACATGATTCGAAAATTGCCTTTTTGAGAAATATAAACTTGGCAAGAAGTTAATTTTTGTCCAAAAACGTGTATAAGTGTACATTAGCAGAGTCTGTAAATAAGCCTTTCCTACTTACATTTGGTGCGTTTCAGTTGGCGACAGCGTGTCGCGTTGCTGAAAGAAAGTTCGTCGGTTTATTCTTTTTAAGGTCCTTGGAGCGAGGTCACTAACTTTTGGCATGGAAGAAATGACATGGCCGGCAAAGTATACGGTGTCATGCGGACTTAATGGCCTGCTTGGTGACTGACCTTTTTTTCTAACTGTGTGTATTATATACATTAATAGGGGATCAACTAATCTTCCTAACATTAGGGTGTGAAAACATTTATGGACCAATCAGATTTATTATTTTACTATTTTGTTTGGGGCCTAAATATTTTTGTGTTAATTTACTTCCAAGCCTATTTTTCTAGAATGTTCTTATTCTAAGTTTTTAGCTGATTGGTTGAGAAATATAAAAATGTAATCTAAATTCTACTGCTGTTTTGATCCAATTTCTCTAGAATGTTCTATTGTGTTTTCCTGTTGCTTATTTTAATAAAAAAAATATGTATCCCATAAGTCTCTGGCCTTTGTCAGGTGTTTGTTGCACTCTTTGCAAATATTGTGGAAAGACCACAGGATACATAGCCAAAATGTTATGAAAGAAAATAAAAAACAAGGAAATTAGTATAAATCAATCTGTATACAATGATTTGTCTAACAAAATTCATCTAAAGAATTTACTGTTTATGTGATATATTTCAGTATTTATCGATAAGCAACTATGTAGCTACTATAATGAGGGCCAACTGAGTTGCTAAAATGTGTTTTCTGGAGTTTGGTCCCTAAAGTACTGATTTCTGAGAAGTGGATCATGTTGAGAACTCTACTTGTACATTGTATAAAGACAGATTTATTTTTAAATTCTCTTGTGACTTTCTACATAAAGATGATAAAATTTGACTGTTGTAAATAAAGACATTGAAATATGTTTATTTCTCTAATAAGACTTTTTTTTACTATGAAATGAAATCTTTTATCCAGGCGCATAATAATTATGTTAAGTTTACATTTTTCTCGAATGCATATTATTATAATTATCTTGAAGTTTTTTGTTCACCTCTGCTGTAAAAGCATATGTTGAATCCAGTGACTTAACCCAAAGAGTTGTGAGTTCAATACCTGGCTACAGCAGAGGTGATTCAAAACACTTTGAGAGTTGAGATAAAGGGAGATAACTAATACTGAAACATCCAGAAGAGGCTTGTCTCATGGAACTAGAACAATCTACTCCTGGTGGATGAAATAAAGGGTTCAGTTCAAATTCCAATCATCTGAAGAAGGATGGAGCATGCAGCGGCTGAAATATCATCAATGTGGCAACAAAGATGAGGACAATAGTCCAAACAATGTAAATAGTGTAAATAATTACAATACCTCATCTCAGAAATATTGACAAATAAAAAATTTCTTATTTACTTGAGAAAATATAACAAAATATTATTTTAATATCAATTCTATTTTATTATTTAATTATATATCTAAAACTCGTTATTTTGTATTATATAGAAGAAGTCTGATCAAAAAGTATCAGGACTGGAATTATAAAAAGAAAACAAACATTTCAATTTGGCATTTAACCTCCTTTGAAGTAGTTCCCTTCTGAAGCCGCACATTTATCCAGCATTATTTCCGTTGATGGCACCATTCCTGAAACTCTTTTTCTGGGATAGCAAGCATCTGCTTTGTCACATTTTTGGGGGGATTTGTTATCTGTTATGACTGTTTTCAAAACATTCTCCTCTTCCTTTTTGGATGACTGAAAGCAGTTTTGGCACAAACTTGGAAGAACCCTATCTTCTGTACAAATCTTCAATAAGAATGGACTGAACTGAACTGTAATTAATGTTCACATTCTCTGACAACACTTCATGTACAATGATTTGAATGTTTTTCCAAACGGCTGCATTCACCTCTACAATATTTTGATTAGTTCTGTAGAACATGCATCATTACTGACATTTTGTCTACCATCTTCGAAAGGTTTGACACGCTTGTGTCCAGCACATGCACACCTCTCCATATAGTTTCTGCAACTTTGCATAGGTCTCTGTACCAGCATCACCAAGCCTTTGGCAAAATTTCATGCAGATTCTCTGATAGAACCTCTGCACACTCTACACACTTTCATTCCAAGCTCTGCTATAAATAAGAGAAGTGAGTGAGAACAACATAACTTAATATGCATGCATGACAGAATTCAAGGTCAGTCTGTGCCACGCGGTTTCGCTCTGTGTACTTTTGCTCCATTACCACAGACCTGATACTTTCTGATCAGAATGTGTGTGTGTGTGTATGTATGTATGTATGTATGTATGTGTATATATATATATATATATATATATATATGTAGCCTTAAACAAAACTGACATCATTGTGTGAACCTGAGGAACCATTCAGCCAACACTTTTCAAAGGTCTTTGTTGTCATTATTGTTAAAAAAGCAGAACACAGGAAAAAACAACAAAAGTTTACTTACAAAAAAAAAGGGTGGGGGAAGAAAGAGCTCATTTAAAAGTAAATTTTAATCAAAATAATTAAAATGTAAGGGGGAGTGTAAATACACAGCTCCACAAGAGTGATAAAATTGAAAAAATAGCACTCACAGACCCTCCAATAGTTGTAAAGAGCAGGCAGAAAGAGCATTTTATTTGTTGGTGATGATTGTGTGTAGTAGGAGGGTAGCCAGCGAGAATCACGCACACACAGGAGGTGTCAGGGAATCGTTAACCAGCCGGAGTTTTCTGTTCTCTCTCTCTGTTCTGACTTCAGTCTTTGGCCAGAAATCCCAGACTTATATAATCCAAAATTCCTTTGCATTTTTAGGTTATTGTTTAATTTCTGTCAGTCGTGTCTCTGTTGACTATTGCCTTCAAGCCTTTGTTGTTACACTATGCCACCACCATTCACGGCCAGAATAAATACCCATTTGCATTAAGTTCTTTGCTCAGCCTTATGCATACATTTTCTTATTTTCCATTGGCTCAAATGTTGAAAATATTTGTCTTCCTCCCCTTGTTCTACCTGGTTCTTGATTTCAGTTGATTTTGCATTTATTTTCTGGTACCTAGACTAATACCCAATATTCTCACATCTTTTTTCTAATCTTTTTGAATTAAAAAGAATTATTAGATGACCATTTCTTGTTAGCTACCCTACTGACTCTAGCGGTTAATGTCTGTCATCTTCAGTCGTGTTATATAGAAAAAAGTGTCAATAGCAACAAGTATGGTTGAACACGGATCTCTAGATAACAAACATAATCGTTCAATGAATTGTGCTACTAGGATCACGTGACTATAAATATTTAGTATATAAAGTACTTGAATAGAAGCCTGAATGTAATTTGTGTTGTGCATCATTGAAGAGATTGAGTGAATTACTCTAGAGAATTATTCCGACAACATTATTGTGTATTATTCGAAAGATTGATTTAGTACATTGACTTCTCGCTAAGACACCAAGATATACCTTGCTAATAGTGAGTTACCAAAGTTCCCTTGAAAATAATGTTACAAAAACTAATGTTATAAAAAGTTGAGCCACAAATATAAAGTTTGCTATAGGTTGTAAGAAAGATGCTAACTGAAAAGTAAACAAAGATATTCTAAAGTTACTAAGTTATGGGAACACAATGTTGGAAATTGGCGGGAGGAGGGTTAGACAATCAAAAGAGGAATTAAAACAGAAAAAAGTTTTCATGCACTACTTCAGCCAACTTTGGAATGTTTATTTAAGAGTGATAGTTTGGTTGTTTTAATGCTTGTAGCCATTGTTTTTTAATATTCTGCAACTTTTTTGTCCTTGAACATTCTGCAGCACCAGCTTCTTCAAATATTCTTTTTGTCAGTAAATCTACTTTTCTTGTTTAGTCAGTCAGTTAAGTGCCATACGTGATACACGCTTTTGGCAATCATGTCTCGAAAGAGACATGACTGACTGGGCAGAAGATTATCCCACCGTACGTTGCCATTGCTTTCTGAGGTAGACTGGTTGCCATCCAAGGATATAGAACCAAATCTGTCCTGTTATTTAACTCATAACTATAAGGAGAAGAGATAGATTATATTACATTATTATATTTAGTATAATTAGTGGGGGTTCAGTTTATTACTTCATATAACCGATCCCCCACTTTATGCCCAGTAGGATTTTTAATTATGTTTCCAATATTCAGTCAGTCAGTTAAGTGCCATACGTGATACACACTTTGGGCGATCATGTCTCGAAAGAGACTGTGCAGAAGATTATCCCGTAGTAGGTTGCTATTGCTTTCCGCGGTAGACTAGTTGCCCACCAAGGCTATAGAACCCAATCTGTTCTATTATTTGATCCATAACTGGAGGGAAGAGACAGATTAATGCCTTTCCCAAGGGCATTTGTGTGTAAGTGAATGCAAAGAATTCAACTAGAATTCAAATTCGGCTCCCTGATTTGTCGTTCTGAGCTGATATCCACTGCACCCCCACACTTGTTTATTACCTTTTTTATTTTTCTTAAATCTGTTTTTCAGACTTGCCTAAAGCCAGCTTTTTTGGTCTTCTTATACTTGCCTATTTGGAATTCCTTTTTTCATTGTCCTCTTATCTCTGGTCAACATTTTTACAACATTGTGTTCCCATAACTTTAGAACATATTTGTTTTCTATTGAGTTTGCCATAGGTTGTAAAAAAAAAGAATCAATATTTACAATTTAAATAATAAATATCAACAATTATACTATTTTATATATTTATTTACAATATAATGAACAACATTTGAGTTGCATAATAATAAAATTCCACACAAGCAAGTAAATTACTGTAAATATTTCTGATAAAAATAAATATCATATGCAGAAATTCACATCGTAAATTTATCATATAAGTAGATCCTGAAAACATTACCAACATCAGTTGGTTAATATTTAGTTTTATTGTAAAAGTTTTGACTATCATAGTAAAATTTAACCTAGTATGTTGGGATAATTAGTCATGGTGGTGATGAGGGTAAAACTGTAAAAGTATTTTGGCATCACCCTTCTCATTGGCAATGACCTTAAAAGACATTTAATTCTTTTCTTTATTAATATTGTATTATCAAATTATTTGCTGGCTTTCTTCTATTTTTTTCATCTTTGTTGTCCTTCTCTTCCTCTGTATTTTCTCCCCCTCTTTTTTATATCTTCTTCCTGGCTCTAATGATTGAATTTGCTTTCATCTTCCAAACCGACAGAATTATTAGAATTGAACACACCCTTCGAAGAAAGGAAGAAAAGAAAAGATGGTTGAGGGTGGAAAGAGAGAAAATACGAGACCTCTTGTGTCTCGACTAATGCTTGAATTACAAAATTTGATTTTATTCTTTTTTTTAACCTGTTATTGCATCATATTTATATTATGTCATCAATATTGGCAGTTGTCCAAGAAAATTGAATGTATGGCTGTCTGAACAACCAGCATCCCATAACTTCTTTCTCCAAGCAAAATCTAGTTAAGCCAGAAAATGAGCAAATTGTTCAAGTTGAAATCATAGGCAATCGGAATAAACTCTTCTCCAAAAGAAGAACAATTTAACTACCATACAACATTCTCAGTATGCTTTCCTAAAGTTCTGACATAAAATAGTTTCAGAAGGCCAGAGAATGATTCAGTTAATACATTGTGTGGGTGATCAAAGCTCTTCACCACTTCCTCTCTTATACTTTCTCATTTATGATTCTTCTGTCTTTGATCTTTTCAAGTAGGTGGTAGTGGCAGCGATTGTGTGTGTGTGTTGTTTTTTAAGCTTTCTTCTACTTTTGCTTTCAGTGTGACCTGTAAGTGTTAAATTTCCCAAGTTCAACTAATGAGGATTTTCCATCCTCATTAGTTGCGTCTATGCTTTCTGATTGTTATCAACATTTTGTAGTTCCCATTTTTTTTTTTTCTTACAACTTCCTCATTCATCAGATGAATGTTCCATCCATTCTATTTTCAACATTAATCAAAATCAAAAGACAAACATATCAGTTGCCTCAAACTTTTTGCTTTTTGTGATATGATTTCCCAACTTTTCCTGCCATACAGGTGATTAAACACTAAACAGGCTAGCATTCTTTCTCTTTTTTTTTTTTTTTTTTTTACTAATGTTTTTTTTCACCCCTTAGTAACTTAGAGTTTCTGTCAAGTATCTTTTGTTTTTGTGCCACACTTTCCCTCATCTGTTAAGAGTTGTTTCAATTTGAAGTCTCCAATGTGTAACTTCCGTGCATATACACAAACTATGTGCAAACAGAAAAGCTTTCTTTTTAAATTCAAAGATAGAAACTTTTTTTTCTACAGTTATTTTTTACACCAGTTTTTAAAAATTTTATATATAGATATATACTCATCTGTAGACAGATCCGTTTCACTGTATCACAGCTCATCAGTACGGTTAGATAGCCAATCACCTTTTACCCAGGATTGAAACCCGACCGAATTGGCCTCAGTTGGCGATTCTACCTCTGAGCTACGGGCACTTGGTAGAAGGAGGTAGACATTTTAACATGTATATTATCATTATACACGCCCGTTAGCTGAGAGTGTTCTAAGTCATTACTGAATGAACGATATATACTCGAATCTCTACTGAAAGAAAAATGACCAAAGTTTAGTTGCAATATTTTAATCATGTCATTTGGTCTGTTAAGTACCATATGTGATACACATCTAGGTGGTGACATGTCTCTTTCAATCATTGACTGATTGGGCAGAAGATTTTTCTGCAGTAGGTTGGCATTACTTTCTGCAGTAGACTGGTTGCCAACCAAGGCAAAAAACTCAATCTGTCCTGCTATTTAACCCATAGCTGGGAGGAGAGGCAATGGATTCATACTTTTTCCAAGTCTATTTGATCATATGTGACTGCAACAAATTCTACTGGAATTTGAACTCTGCTCTCCACTTTCTCATTCCACTGCCCCACAACGCACATTCGACTACTTAATCATGTATTGAAAACATTAATAATATATTAATAATATCTAAGTTGTTTTCCAATGATCATATGTGGAGTGATATTTTTTTTGTTTTTCTTTTATAAAGGATTCTTGGTTGAAATTTTTTACTAGTTTGCAAACTATTTGTTTGATTTGTTATTCCATGATAAAAGTAATTTTTTCAAATTACCAAGTTGACATTTTACCGATAAAGGTTAGAAAGCACCTTTTATTTGTATATTACTAAAATTCATTTTTAGAAAAGACTATTATTTAAATTTTTCTCAAGGCATAAATCTTTTAGTTGTGTTCTGTAGTCATTTGGTTTTATCTTTGTTTCAACCAGTGTCAAGGAACTGGAAAGATGTTCAAGTTGTCATTCATACAAATAATTGAATCAAGACTTTACTTTTATTCCAAATAGAAGTTCTGGGCACTATGAAATTATTTTCACATTGTCTAAACATTTTGCCCTTAATCAAGTCTTCCAAATTTATTTTATTGTTATAAAACAACTAAAGGTTTTTATTTATTTATGAATAGTGATTGTAGGATATTTTGCATATAATCTTTGCTTTATGAAGTCGTTAACAGCAGCATCCTCACCGACTTATTTGACACAATTTGTTGATCAACATTTATAGGGTCTGGATTTGTTGATCAACATTTATAGGGTCTGGATGCCACCTCCATGTGGCAAGGTATCTTCACTAATTCGCAGGAAAAACAGCATAGCGTATTGCAAAAGGCCACAAACTTAACGAAAATAAAGTTTTATCATCAAAATGTTGATGTTGTTATTAAGAGGAAAGATCAAAGAATTTTTTAATTATTTTTAAAAAAATTTTTTTTAATCCTTTCTAACACGTTCAGAATTTTGGTTAAAATGCTTGTTTTGTTTACATCATCGCCTTCTACAAAGTTTAACATCTATTTTTTTCATTTTTTATTTTTTTTGCACTTTTTTCTGTTGAAAACACATTAATTTGAAAATTCTTGTACAAATCAAATAATTGTCCGATTTTAATGAAATTTTCAGAACTTATTCACAAATGAATGAAATTATTTTTTTTTGTTTTTTTTTTTGTTTTTTTGTTGTTTTTTTTTTTTAGAAAATATTGTTAAAAATTTTTTTTTTTAAATTAATAGAAATAATAAATTTAATCATTAAGCTTTTAATTAAATCTAAAATGAAATCTTCAAGAATGTTTTTTTACATTTTAAAAATTTCATTTTAAAATAAGGTATCGAAAATTTATGCTGAAAAGTGGAGGTACCTAAAAAAAACCCACTCTTCCTTCCTTTATTTTTACTTTAAAAAGTATTTACCTGGACTGATATTGTGAACAGACATTTGTTAAAGCTGAACCTTAGGCACACACAAATTAAAGAATAAGATTTTTTCCATTGACAACAATTATATTTATTATTTGCAATTGCTGTTCAAACAAAGTTTAATATCCAAATAAGTAACTACACAAGTGCAAATTGAATTCACCTTTTCTAGTGTTTTATTTTTATTTGTTTGCTTCCTAAAATGCACATTTCCATTTACTAAATAAAAGTAATTTGAAGTTGAGTTTAAAAATGAAACAGATTTGTAAAATTCAAATGTAAAAAAACTACAATTAATTAACATTTGATATCTAATCATAAAATTTTTTTTTTTTTTTTTTTTTTATAAGCGTTTCACCCCGAGCAAGGCATGTCACTGCCACTACTGTGCAGGGGGCTACGTAGAGAGGAGAAAGGCTGGTTAAATATAGGACATAACAGAGGGTGGGTGATAGGCGGGTGAGGATACCGAGAATGAGGGTTGGGTAGATGAGAGTGTTGTGAGAATAGTTGGGAGTTAGTGTGATAGGAGATGTCTATTGACCCTACATTTAAACACCTGGAGATTGTAACTGTCGGGAAAGCAGACTTGTGGAAGGGAGTTCCACAGGCGGGAAGCGCGAGAAAAGAAGCTGTTGGAGTAGAATTTACGGTTACATCTTATTTGTTTAACTGTAAAAGGGTGGGACCTAGTTGCTAATCTAGTATCTCGTGTAAATTCGTGCTTGGGCGGCACCAGTGATCTAAGCTCATCGGAGCAGAAGCCATGAAAGTACTTGTAGAAGAGGCACAGGGAAGCTACATCACGCCGGTGTGAGAGCGGCTGCAGCCGGTCTGCCAAGTTAGTATCAACCACGTTACAGATCCTCCTTTGTATTTTGTCAAGAAGCCCAAGGAGAGCAGCAGGGGCACCCGACCAGATATGGCAGCAATATTCAATACACGGGCGGATGGTAGATTTGTATATGTGCAGAATAGTTTCAGGTGGGAAAAATTTCCGGGCCCTGCACAGAGAGCCGACTTTCATAGCAGCAGATTTGGCAATGGATTCAATATAGTCATTCCATTTGAGGTCCGCCGAGAGTGTAAGGCCAAGGAGGCGTAGTATTTTACTCTCTGGGAGGCTAGCCTGTCCCATGCTAATGGGAGGTAGATGCGATAGTCTATGGTGGTTAGTTGATAACAGCTTTGTTTTGGAGGCATTGAAATTTACCAACCATTTCCTACCCCAGGTCACTACGGATTGGAGGTCCCTTTCCAGTGCGGCAGCGAGGTTCACTTTGTCGTCCAGACCTGGTTTCTGATCGATGCGGGAGTAGATTGTTGTGTCGTCGGCATACATGCCAACTTGGGATCTAATGGTGTCGGGGAGATCATTAATGTAGATCAGAAATAGCGTGGGACCTAGGATAGAACCTTGAGGGACGCCCGCGTTCGTCTGGTAGTTTTGGGAGGCATGCCCATTTAATACCACCTTTAATGTGCGGTTAGAGAGGAAGGACTGGATGAGGTCAGACAGATGTCCAGTTATCCCATAGCTCCGCAGTTTGCACAAGAGGCCAGCATGCCAGACCCTGTCGAATGCTTTGGAGATATCCAAGGCAACGGTTCGGGCTTCACCATTCTTGTCGAGTGCCTGGCATATGTACTCGGTAATGGTCGTTAGCATATCAGCAGTAGACCTGGTGAAGCGAAACCCATACTGTTTGTCAGAGAGAAGCCCGTTGGTCATAAGGTGCTGAATCACCTCGGCGTTGATAATGGCTTCGAAAACTTTGCCAAAGATTGGAAGGAGATTAATAGGACGGTAATTGGCGGGGTCTGAGGGTTCGCCAGAATTCTTAAATATAGGTACTACGCAGGAGGACTTCCAACAGGCAGGAAAGCAGGAAGCAGATAGGCAGAGGTTATAGAGTTTAGAGAGGACAGAGGAGAGTTCTGGGGCACATTTCTTCAGTACTATGACTGGGATTCCGTCACCGCCGCTCGCTTTGTGTGGGTCAAGTTGTGCAATTATCTTGGCGACCAGCGAGGGCGAGATGAGGACGTTATTTAGTTGAGCCTTAGTTCTGGGTGGGAAGTCTGGTGTAGGTATTCCTAACGAGTCCAGTGTCGAATTGGTTGAGAATTTACGGGCAAAGCACTCAGCCTTGTCGGCTGGGGAGGTGAGAACTTCAAATTCATTGATTAGTGGGGGTATTGAAGTCTTGTTCCTGCTGAGCACGCTTTTGCAGAGACGCCAGTAATCTTTGGAGCCAAACTTAGAGGATGCTATGCGTTGCCTAATTCTGGTAGCAAACGCCCTCTTGGCTTCGTTCAGTACTTTTTTACACTTGTTCCGTGCTGAGGTGAAAAGGCGCCTGTTTTGGTTCGACGAGCAGCTTCGATAGAGCCGGAAGAAATGGTTCCGGTGGGCAATAGCGGCCGAGCAAGCGGGTGAGAACCAGGGGGACGAATTAGGTTTTAGTTGGAATTTTCTGGCAGGGATAAAAGCATCGATGCCAGCCTTAACCCAAGAGGAGACTTCGGAGGCACAGTCTTCGACAGGAAGATCAAAGACGTTGTTCCAGGGGACGTCGCAGAGGAAGTCCCTGAACGAGTCCCAGTCGGCTCTTTGGTAGCAGTATGATATTCTGCTGGTCTGGTTTTCTTGGGAAGAGTTAGTGCGGATTGATATGTTTACGGAGACTACGGCGTGGTCAGAATTTCCAAGGGGCAGAGTTGCCTGGTAGTGCAGGAGTCTGGGATGGAAGTAAAACAAAGGTCGAGTAAAGAGTCCCTTCCGTTAGGGTTTTTAGAGAAACGCGTGGGGAAGTCCACCACTTGCGTTAGAGCTTGGGCTATTGAAAAGTGCATGGTGCGGATCCCAGCAAGGTCGGTGGCTGAGTTTTCAAGCCACTTGGTGTGGTGTGGTGGGCGTTAAAATCGCCAAACACAAATATTTGGGCAGATGGGTGAGAAGAAATGGCCCTGTCGATGTTATTAGAGATGCAATCAAGTAACGTACAGTCAGAGGAGGAGGGGGAGCGGTAGAGGAAGAAGAGATAGCTAACCGAGCTTAGAAGTGAGAGACGGAAGCACATGAAGGAATGATCAAGGGATTCAAGAGATGTGACCCTGGCTAGGGGGAGTTGTTCGCTGACATATACACCAAGCCCATGCATATGGACATTGGAGTCCTTCCTGAAGAGAGGAAGGTAACCAGGAACGAACAGCTCTGAAGAGGGGATAGAAGGGTCAAGGTTAGTCTCACATATAGCTAAGATATCGGGTGAGTTAGTTAGAAGGAAAGACTCTACACTATTAAAGTTACTGCGATTGTGAAGGTAACGCAGATAGAAATATTTTCTACACTAAGTCTCTTGAATTGTGATCAAAATAAACTTCAGTTACTTTAAGTTTTGATGACAAAAGACAGAACTGATGGGATCAAAGAGTCATTTAAAAGCAAGTCATTCAGTAAAAAGCTCTCCTAAATTAGATGTAAGTTAGTTGTAATTAAAAAAAAAAAAATGAATAAATCAAATAAAAAAAAAATTATTTTATTAGGTAGAAAAACAAGGTCAATCTATTCTGAAACTGAGAAATACTAAATCATTGGGTCAATCAGTGCATTCCCTTGCCTTTGAAGTATTTTATTTTATTTCTTTATTAACTATTTTCTCAGCTGAAGGATTTATGCTTATTACATGTCTTTTCAGACCATTTCTAAAATATAAAAAAAACAATAATGCACAGGAAGGCAGAAAACAACTGCTTCCAAAGGTATGAAATAATGAAAAAGTGCTCAATACAAAATTCAATAAGAAGAAAGTAGCGTGAAAATATATACTCAATAATTAAGGTTTTAACTCCAAGCTACCCAG
The DNA here is from genome assembly GCA_037127315.1 of Ascarosepion bandense. Lineage (NCBI taxonomy): Eukaryota > Metazoa > Mollusca > Cephalopoda > Sepiida > Sepiidae > Ascarosepion > Ascarosepion bandense. Next base: position 721,552 of record JBBBDQ010001635.1, on the reverse strand, counting down.
GTTTCAACCTTGAGGTATAGTCAGACACAAGGTGAATATATATATATATATATATATATATATATATATATATACACATACACACTCTAGAAATTTTTTTAGATATTCTACAATTTCATGGGTAATACTTATTTTGCAGGCAAACCTTGCTGAAAATTTTTTCTAGATTATATTACTCTGTTAAATTAAATGAATAAATTTGAGTTCGTCTCTATCGGAATTTACCTGACTTATATACCAAGTATTCTATGTTTTTTATATATATATATATATATATATATAACGCATACTTTTTACATCTCAACTTGTTTTCATGAAATTTATTTTATTGTATTGGTTTGATTTCAGGAAATGAAAAATTATTTTTATTATTATAAAAATAAAACCTCAAATCTGAAAGTAATTCCAATTACTTTTTATCCTATTTTAATATGTTTGGTAAAACTTCATAGTAGGTAAGGAAATAAGAATAATAAAAAAAATGCCAGTCAAAAATTTTAAAATATTCTTTTTATTAAGTGACAATGGATAAAATATTTGCTGGATAGGAAACATTTCAGTTTGAGTAACACAAAGACATTGTTAGACACATAAGAAAAAAATTAACTTCCTTGTTGCAAACCTTTCTTCAATTCTAATAATACGATATCTACATTCCAATAATTTTCTTCTTTTCTTTTTTTTTTTTTTTTTTTTTTTTTACACATAAAAAAAAAACTTTCTCAATTTTCAAAACTCTCTGAATCTAAAGATCAGTGTATTATTAAAAGAATTTTCTAGTGTTACAAAACTTAATGATCTGCCCTTGACTTGGCTATCATTTATGCATATGAAAAAAATGCATCTTAGCTGGAGGCATGAAATGTAAGTTCCCTTGCTAGTTGATATCAATTTCATGAAACAACTGAATGTTTACTCCAGCCTTTCACTTTTACTTGTTGTTGATGGTCTAGCCACAATATATGACCAAACCAGCTATCAAGTAAGATGTTAATTCACTTCTCTTTTCAATATCTGCTCATGTGTATCTGGTTTCCTGCTTGAATCAACTATTGTCCTATTCAAGTTCTATTAATATATGAATAAAGTATTTTCTCTCAAATGTTAGTCTGTTTTCACCCATGAACTACATGTGGCCATATCGTTTGTATGGTAATGATTATTTTGGAATGGTACTGATTATTTTGGAATGGTAGTCATTCTAATAGTTTCATGATCTCGTTAAAATTAAATAAGAATATTTAAAAATTTGTTTGTGTCAAAATTGGATGAAACATTTTAATAAATGTAAGCTAGCTTAGTGAATTAATAACTACACAACAAATAATGAGAAACACAAATGAGGTTTTGCTTTAAAGACTGTGGAATGTGTAGTTTCATTTTTTTCTCTTTGTTAGAATGCGTAATTTTATTTGCTTTGTTTTAATGAATGTTTGTTTAAAGGTGAAAAAGTGACATTTATTATCTTTTCATGTAATTCATAACTTTAAAAATATTTTAAGCAGTAATATCACTAACATTTAGAGCTTAAATCTTTAATAATGATAAAACAAATAGCTCCCCTTAGTTATAGGAGTTGGGGTGTTAGGATTCTTTACCTCATTTGAGGGCTTTTTTTATTAGACTCTGTCAAAAACTGTTTGTAATTATGAAATATGGAAGCCCAAAAACAAAAAGATTAAGTTGCTTACTTTTTTCCTCACAGACTAGAAACTAAATTGGTGTTAATTAGGGGTTAAATTTTATCAACAATATGATTTTTAATCTTGTTCAATTTTGTGTATATTTTTAGGTAAGTTCTGTACCAGTCTAGATATCAGATTTATGCTGATAGGAGAGGATAGTTCTGTCAAAAGTTTGAAATAAGAAAAAAAAAATGACTAATATAAGGCAGTGTGTTTTGATTTAATTTTGAGTTTACCAGAATTTTCATGGTTAGTAGGAATTGATATGTCAGTTTTATTTTGTTAGTCTCCACCTCCAGAGATTTTTTTTTAAAACACTATATGGCTAACCTCTTGCTTGTGTTATAGCAAAGTGAATTCTTCTTTTAAATGTAAGAAATTCTTCAGTGAAATTCTTGACTTTGCCTTTCTGCAAAATTCTTTAATTTTTGTACTGAATTATATACTTGGAAAAAAAAAATTAAAATTGTAGGTGGAATGGTTGGTAGCTGTTATATAGTGTGAAAATTTAGATGTTAGGATTATTTTTTATTTCTTTTTTTCAATTTTGGTTATTTAATCTTGACACTTGAAATTTATTTCTGACTTTTTAAATAAATTGCCAAGCACATGAAAGTATCAATTTTTTTTGAGTAGGCACATTTTGGCACAAGGCCATATTGTGAGAGTATTCAGTAATCTTTAAAAAAAATCGTTTTTTTTTCTTTTTAATCTTTCTCTTCACCAAAGAAGGACCAAATAATTCTTGATACAACAAAATATATCAAATATATCATCTGAAATATACCTTTTTATAAGTTTTTTCAAGTTTGTTATACAATATTAAAAGGTTATACTGCCTTCATATAAGTATGTAATAGATGTGTGATGGACTCTCCTGTTGTCTTTAATGTAGGAGGGCCCAACAGTTGCAGCACTTAGAGCTGAACAGCTAGCGATCCCCACATATATAACTTGATTATAGTGGTGAAGGCTTGTGCAAGAACCATTCACATTTTTTTTAAAAAGAACTGAATACAGAGAAATGATTCACATAGCATGACACAAGGTCTCCCAACAGTCGTCCTCATATTTTGAATGCTGTTGTCCTAGAGTGGTTGCCAACCTAGGCTAAAGAGCCCAATCTACTTTACTATTTAACCCATTGTTGGGAAGATAGAGAAAAGAGTTTGTGCGAAAATGAATGTAACACTATGGTAATTCAATATATATTAGTACATTCTACATTAATCCGAAAATATTAATTTTGATTCCTATAAGCAGTTATACCTTTTAAAACATTTGCAAAGAAAGGATTTAGCTAAAAGCCATTAGGATATTCAGGGCTTTAGTGCAAATTGAGCTGGGGTTGGAGGTCAACTGCTCTTTGTGTTTGTGTGTGTGTGTGTGTGTGTGTGTGTGTGTGCATTTTAGTTAGTTAATGTGTATATGAGGCTTGTTGAAAAGTTCTCAACCTGTTCCACTTTCCCAAATCTGATGAGATAGATTTATATTTCCAGTTCTTTCCAATGTTTACTCTATACATCTAACATTTCTGCTTGAACTATGAAATTTTATTTCCTAAATATTTATTTTCTCAGTAGGAGTAGATAGGGTCACCTATCGTCTGGTTTCACACTCCTCCCTGGTCTTTTGAACAAGAATAGAGATTTGTTCCTTGTTTAAGATTGGGTTTCCAGTGCCTTCTAAAGTCTTTCCATTCTCTTTCTGTAGTATTGCCGAGGTGGCAGGACGATACCCAGAAGATGTGTGATGAGTATCTACCGCACAATATCTATGCTAAGGGATATTAATACAAATAAGACAAACACCGGAAGACAGAACAACAAATAGTAGAAGAGAGGAGAGGTTAAGTTGTTAGAGTAGCAAAGACTAATAACAGTAATGCTATTAGTCTTTATCTTTATAGCTACCTCGGTCCACAGACCATTCTATCTTTGAGAGTGCCAGAAGGGTGTTTGCTGCCTTAAAACACTTTCACTCCCAGTAGCCACTTGTATCTTAGTAGCATTATGCCCTTGCTTTAGGATTGGGTTTCAGGTTCTGTCTAAAGTATTTTCATGCTTCACTATTGCTATCAAAATGTGAGTGAATATTTTGTTGAAAACTTCAAAATTAAGGACTTAAATGTCAATCTTTTAAATGTATTTTCCAATTATTGTTGTATGCCAGTGCAAGAGAGATAACTGCATTACAGCAAAAAGCTATAGACATTTCACTTAAATAACTTACAGATGTATTGGCATATATAGATTTTATATTTCTTTTATACTTATTTTAATTATTTAAAATAAAATGCAAGTAAATCTTTTCCAAGCATATTTCCCTGACGATAATGCAAATAAACATTGAAATATTTTCAAAATTAACTACATTTATTTTCTATATTTTAGTTTCTTTCATTTTATAAGCAATTTGAATTTAGTTTGTAGCAAAGACCTTAGACGATGCACATTGAAATATTTGATTTAATATTTCAAATAAGATTTATTATTTGATCCTTATATCATTCATTCTGTGTTTGAAATGGTGATGAGAAAATCTTGTCCAAACTGTAAGTAAAAATATTTTGACTTTATTGATCTCCATATTCATTTTAGCCATTAGATAAAACGTCATAAAAAGGTATTTTCCTTCATTTTAATCTCTTATGTGATTTTGAATCTTATGAAATATGCTGTACATAGTGTATCTTTCAATGTACCTAGCTCTTCTGAATATTTTTGATTTACTGGTGATTGGGTTCTCATCTACCTTGTGTCTAAATCATTTTAATTAACAAAAGTTGGTCATCAACTTCTAGGTTTTATTTTAAGGGACAAGCACATATTCCCTTAAAATGTTTAAACCAGTTGTGTTGCAGTACAGTTACATAGTGTTTCATTTTGTTCTACTTTACAAATTCTACAGTAAGCTTTTAGGCTCAGTTGAATACAAGACTTCAAAGTTGCCAGAATCTCAGTAATGTTTATCTGCCGCCATTATACGATCTAAAAGAAAAGGTACATCTGAATAATACTGTTAATGAGAGGAATAATAATAATAATAATATTGTGGAGCCTTTGTATATCTTCATATATTTACATGAAGTAAGCTTTAATTTAAAGGTCTGCATAAAACGAAAATACATTTGTGCTATAACATTGGTGTGAACGTTATTTATGTTGCCACTTTTGTAATGTTGGTCTTTGTAACATTAATCTGAAGGAAACTTTTGGTAATTTTGATATAACTTATATAATATTTTGATATCTTTGTATAAAGTCGTCATATTAACGAATCCTTCAAATAATACCTAATAATGCTGTAGAAAACTGGAAATATCAATACACATAAAGCTGAATAGACAGGAACACACTCAGACTTCTGTCTATTCAGCTTTGTGTTAATATTTATGGTCATGTGATTCCAGTAACACAATCCATTCAACAAATACATTTGTTGTCTGGAGATCTGTATTTGACCACATGTGTTGCTATTGACTCTTTCTTTATCGATATCGAGCACTTTACAATAAAAAACATGCTTGCCAAAATACATTTTATCAGCAAAACCACTGAAAAACAACAACCTTGGCACTAAATATTATCACAACTGAAGACACACACACACACACATATATATATTCCATTTGTAAACAAGTTATTACGTGACCTAGATTTCTTTGTTTTTGTTTTTTTAATGATATCACCCCAAGCAAGGCGATAACACCACTGATGCGCAGGGGGCTACGTAAGGGTAAAAAGAATGGAAAAGAGAAAGCCGGAAACCACATCCTAAATAGGGAACAAGGGAAGGGCCTCTTCACCTGTTCAATAGACGTGGGTGGAGTGTGAACCGGGCGATAGTTTAGTCTGTCTACTCCAATTGAAAAAAAAAAAAGAAAAGAGAGTGAATAGATTGGAAAAGAGAAAACCGGAAACCACATCCTAAACAGGAAACAAGGGATGAGCCTCTTCACCTGTCCAATAGATGAGTGGTGACTTCAGGCAATTTACAATAACTGATTTTACCGTTTACCATTTTTTTAAGAATGTTCATGTAATGGTGTGTTTTTTTGAACTCTCACGTGGCACTGAATTTTTGAATGCACATTTTTTAAAATTACAAGGAATTATGGCGTTTTCATCCATGGCATGTGAGCGTTAAAAAAAAACATCATTATGTGAGTGTTCTTAAGAAAAATATGGTAAATGGTAAAATCAGTTATTGCAAATCGCCTGAAGACACCACTCATGGTAGAAACCTAGATCACCTAATAACTTGTTTACAAATGGAAAATATACAAAGGTTCTACAATATAATTGTATTGAACACTTTTTAATACAAACAGTTTTTGGTCATAAGGTTAGACCAGTGCATAAGTAATTAAACAAAATTATATATATATATATCTATATCTATATATATATAATGTAATTAAAAGGATTTGTCACTTAGCTGATTAAGGTTTCCTTCAGCATTATAAGCTTCGTAGATGGACCCTCATAAAATCACACTTTCCATTCATCAAGGAGTGTCAACAATTGAATGCTTATACTTTATTTTTATTTTTTATATGTACTTTTCTTTGTTGCAACCTTTTTTTTTTTTTTTGGATAGTGCATGTGTTTGTCCATGTTCCCATGAGTAGGAGGTTGTGCTTATTTGTCCTTTTTGTAGTTTTTTTTTTCATTTTACACTTACTCCTTAATCTTTTCTTTCTTTTTTTTTTCTTTTGCTCCTCAATTGTAGCCATTTTGACTTTTGGTTTTCTAGACATCTCTTTGTAGCTGAGCTTTCAAAGCCTGTTGGATTCAACAGTTGTTTTATTCTGTGAAGGGGTGTGTGCACATTTGAATCCTGTTGATTTTTCTTTAATAAGTTTTCTTGAGAGTGCATTCCAGTAGGCAAATGAAGCTTTCACTCAAATATAGGTAACCACTAAAAATAATATTTATAATAAAAAAATGACAATTTCAAAAATAAAATCAATTAATTCTACCCCACCAAAAACTTGATATCATTTAAAATGTGAATATCTGAGCAGCTAAATGTCCCAGGCAAACAAAATTAAATATTGAATAATAAAAGATTTATCACAATTCAAACAAGTTATTCAAAGGGATGTATTTATATCCAATTTCACAAAGGTTCATCTGTGACACAACATATGTCAAGTCTAGCTCCTACCAAACAAATTGTAGCACGTCTTGCATAACATTCTGCAGCACCTTAGTAATTCTGTAAGTTGCTTTAGGCTTGTAGGAAGAGGGGGATGTAGACCTGTCCTTTCACATGGCCCTATAGATAAAAAAAAATCCCAAGGTGTCAAGTCAGGTTAACATTTCAACAGCCATTTTAAATTGCATGCCCGATCTGGTAGATTCTCATTGGGATAAGACTGTACTGTCAACTTAGTTTTTACACATCTTGTTAAAACTTGAGATTATTTGGGTGATAATTGGCTACATCATTAGACTATAAAATGATGTCAATTTCTTCTATTTATTTATTTATTTTTTGAAACACCCTGTGATAATATTAATAAAATAGAGAGGGTCATGAAACATACATAATATGCACATGAAATAAGCGCTCAAATAAGTGTCTACTAAAACATGAAACTCCTTGATACATAATAATTAAACTCTAAATAACAAGAATATTAGTGTGAATTAATTCCTAAATTGAACCATTTTATGTTTTGATTTTTGGTGTCTGTATTTTCGTGTAGAAATACCAAGGTTCATTTTCAGAATACATAGCTTACATTTTAACAGTCAACCAAGTTGGATAGGAAGCCACAAGTGTCTCTAAATATAGCAATTAATGTATTAATCATTGGATTAAGTACATGTTAACTGCAGCTATTAATTGTGATGTAATCTTTATAAATTGCTTGTTGTTGCCAATTAGGTTTTTTCATTTCTTTGTTGATACATGTGGAAAAGTAATAGAAGTTGTTAACAAATAAAGGAGAAGGAAAGGATAGAATTCTGATCAATTCCAAAATTATCCTGGTATATAACCTCTCATTCATTTCAACTCTCCACCCCCATCAAAAAAAAAAAACTCTAGGAAATATCTCCTAGGTCTCTTGCAAGCTTGACGTATCTTGTAGGTTAATGTTTACACAGTTGCCGCAAATTACGAATAATTGGACATAACCTAACTTCATAATTCAGTAATATTAGATATGAATGGTTGAGTGGAAGTTTATCAACACATACTGTAGTTTGCACCTAGAACTTGTTTTTTTAATTTAATTAATTTTTTTATACAGTGGGGCACCCAATGAGAATAGAATTCACAAGCCTGCAGGATTGGCTAAGTTTTGTTCTATGTCATGTGTTCATCCTACTTGAGTAATATTGGCTCAAAATTATTATATTACCAGAAATTTCAACTACTATCTTTCATATATATCTACAAAGTGTCTATAAAACTAATAACAGTTCTGATGTTCACCTAAAAGTCCACTGAACCCTTCCTATTATTCTCCTCTTTTTCTCCCCAGGATCAGAATGTAGATGAAAAGAAAAACAGGTGAAAGGGGGGAGGTCTCTCTCTCTCAATGAAAGAAAGAAATAGACAGGCTTGATCAATTGGTATGAAGTTTAAAAAGAAAAACCTATATTTAAAAACAAGATAAATCATTTAGATATATGTATATTTATTTCTTTTTCATTTAAAAAAAAAAAAGTGATTATACAATTACAACAAACTTATTTGATGTTTATGACATTTTAATAATTTTGAAAAAATTCTTTATCAAATAGGGGTGAAATTATTTTTTCCTTTTCTTTTTTCTTCAATTTTTTTTTAGTTAATTAAATGAAAATTAATGAACAAAAAATGCTTAATTAATCAAATGCAGGAATTATAATTTCAAACTTCTAACGAATGAATTTGTTTAGTTATATCATATAGTTTCGAAAAGATAGAATGTCATGAATGAAACTTACTTTCAGTAAAATGGAAATGTATTTTCTTTTTTTTTTTTTTTCCTTAATTTCACCCTAAGCAAGGTGATAATGTCACTAAGACACAAGGGGTTACTGGTAGTGAAAGAGAATGAAAAGTCTTAGTGAAGAGAAAGGACAATAAAAGAACAGGTTTTAAGGAAGACAAAAAATTACGATTGATGTTGCATTTAAATTTTTGGAGATTATAGTTAGTAGGGAAGCAAGAAACCAGGTGAGAACTGTGAGAAAATAAACTATTAGAATCGAACTTATGGTTCCATTTAGCCAATTCAGCAGTAAAACAATGAAATCTCATTGCCAGTCTAGTAGTATACATCTGAAAGGAACTTTCCATTGACTTAACCTATAAATATTCAAATATTGCATTGCTTATTATTTAATTTTTATCATAATCCTAATAGCAATTGCATTATCTCTCTTAGATCTTCCAAGAGGAATTATTTTACTTTGAGTTAAATACAGCTTTAAGACCATATCTCTCCTAGTTTTTGTTCTGTAGAGACTGACCATTTTTGGAATAAGTAGATTGATTGCTTGAGATTCTATTTTTGGATAGGTTTAAGTTGGTCAAGTGCATAGGCAACCATTTTTTTCTTTTTGAATTTCTACTCCAGATTTCATTTCACTTAACACTTAAAAAAGAAAAAAAAATGTCAGTGTGATGAAATTTTTTTTATTGACACTTGAAAAGATGCTTACATATCAGAAAGTCTTAAAAACATCTAGACCTGACCAACTTTTTAGACTTAAGTGCATTTATTTGAACTTTGACCTGGCCATTTTGTTGAACACTCTCTTTACTACCATTACTGCTTCCAGCCATCTTTTTCCTTCCTGAGTTTGAAGAACTGACAAGAACGAAAAACAAAAAAAGTACACATTAGTTGTTTTAAATTAAATTTGTTCTCTTAAAGGTACTCTTGAAGCTCCTGAATATGAATGTATAAACACTTATACCTACTTGTGTATATACAAAGAGTTGAAGGGAAGTATTTGTAGTCATCAAATATACATCTTTAGTATTGCTGTCAAACAAAGAATGTATGTATGTATGTATGTATGTGTGTGTGTCTTCATGTATATATCACTTGCCTAAATAACTATCTATGTAATGCTTTCAATATTCATATGTTCTTCCAAAGCATTTCATCTCTTATTGAAAGATACTGTACTACCTATGGGACCCATAAATTATTTTATTGGGAGGAAAAAAATATCTCTGTCTGCTATTTAGCAATTATATTATCAATAAGGTCCAAAGCTAAACTTTTGCCAAGATTGGAATGCATTTATGATACCAGTATTTAGCAACAAGCAATATTATATTGGCCCCTTTTTTTCTTCAGCTAGCATCTACAATAAAATGTCTGACTTAAAATAAGAACCTTAAAATAACAATTCTACAGAGAATTTCAAGGAGTGGAATTTTATATGAAAATAAAAATCATGTTTTGTGAATATTTTGATATTTAGATGCTTTTTTTATTTATATGTGTATTCTTATTTTTTATTTTTTTTTATTTTTTATTTTTTTAATTTATTTATTTTTTTTTTTAATCATATCACCCCAAGCAAGGTGATAATGCCACTGATGCACAGGGGGCTACATAAGAGTAAAAAGATTAGAAAAGAGAAAGCCAGAAACCACATCCTAACCAGGAAACAAGGGATGACCCTCTTCACCTGTTCAATAGACGTGGGTGGAGTGTGAACCAGGCGATAGTTTAGTCTATCTACTCTAATTGAAAGAAAAAGGAAAAAAGAAAAGAGTGAAAAGATTGGAAAAGAGAAAACCGGAAACTGCATCCTAACCAGGGAACAAGGGATGAGCCTCTTCACCTGTTCAATAGATGTGGGTGGAGTGTGAACCTGGCGATAGTTTAGTCTATCTACTCCAATTAGTCAAGCTACTTTTTTAAACATTTTATATTAAGTTGTCTTATATGAAATGTATTTTTTGTTTAATGACTTTTCATGAAAATTGATAATTTTATTAGCATAAGTCAATATTTTAACATTTATTTCTTAATAATCACTTTGAAGTTTTATTTCCAGGTGGTTGTTTTTATAAAAAATATCTTATTTGTAGCCTCCAGAAAATAATAAATTAAACAATGTCGACAGGTCATGTAATAGTTCAAATTGGGTCAGAATAGCAGACAAACTCTCTTAAACCTCATTTGGCAGTAGCATTGTCAATGTCAAAACTATACAGAGATGGTTTCAGAAATTTGCTTTAGATTAGTGTCTTCAATACAAACCAAGAGAAAAACTAAATTCAGTCATGAAAAATGATCAATTAAATGCATTGTTTAGACAAAATCCCCAAACCACCAGCCATGAAACAAACTCCTTGCCTGTGCATAGAGCTGGTTCAAGTCTGTTCCATAAAGATGGATGTCCTAACGTTTTACAATCACTTTTCACATGAGATTTTGCTGGTTTCATCCAATGTTGCCTGAATATACAATAACATTATCCTGATACTGTGAGGACAAAGATGTATTTTCAATGCTTGCAAGGAATTTGACTTTCAATGTTTGCACCGATTCTAAATTTACACCATAAATGTAATTTTAATATAAAATTAATTTCAAATTCTACTCACCAATTGCATTTTTCATGTCAGTAACCATTATACCAACTGCACCACTACTACTTGTACATAAAGATATTGAAGCTAAATATAGATCAAACAGAAATTTTATTATGTATTGCCTCTTTCAGACTTGTATCCTCATCTTTTTTATTTTTCATAAGAACATTTTGACTGCTGTACCTTAGGGATTTCCTCAGGTGCCTTTTACATTCACTTATGTTATATACAGTTGTTTTATATCTTTGTTGTGTTCAGAATTTAGACTTCATAAATATATTAATTCTTGATTTTTTTTTTTTTTTTTTTTTTTTTTTTTTCTTCACTAAATGAGCTTCCTCTATTGGTAACAGATGTCAAGTTTGAATTCATAATTCCAGCAAATGGGAAAAATGCTTTTAATCCAGTAGATCAGTGGTTCTTTACCTCCCCTACCCAACTTCCAGTGCTTCTTTTTAGTTACTGGTAACCTTCACCCACCATCTTAAAATTGCATTGGCAAGTGGATCATGGTTAATGTCACATGTTTGCATTTTTTTTGCATTATAGCAGTGCCAGTCACAAGAAACTAGCTGTAGTGATGATCCTTTTGTCAAATCATGGAAGTTGTTGGACTTCAGGTCTTTTTCTTTACATGCATATTGAAATTGCAGCTAGATGTTTAAAATGTACCTCGAATGTAAACATATGAGCAAAATGATAAACAAATGCTTGTATAAAATGTTGTGACTTGTTGCAATCAAGACTCAAAGGTTTATGTCATATTACTGCCCTTGAGAATTTCATAGCGCATCCACTATAAGGTGGGGGGTGTGGTGGTGCCTATGTTGAGAATTACTTTTTTTTTTTTTTTTTTTTTTTTTGGCCATGTAACACAAAAAAACACTGTAATTGTATTTGAACTGTAAAGCTTTTATCGATTCTCTTCTGATTAGAGGCTTCCATATTCCATGTCTATATTCAGTTTGTTGTTTGGGTGTTACAAGCACAGCCTGTGTGCCACTTTTAATTTTCATAATCTTCAGCATGGTTCTTTCCTAAAATTATTGAAGATCAGAGATTCGTACCTCACCTCACTTCTGATCTAACACTAGCTTCCCAGTGGGGGGGAAAAAAACTGGCTGGTTACATTCTGTATTTGTCTGTACTTCTGAGATGAGATAGTATTTACATTATTTACACTGTTCAGACTGTTGTCCTCATTTTTATTGCCTTGTTTACAATGTTTCTGGCTGTTTGTATACTTTGGCCTTCGTCAGGTGCTAGGAATTTTGAACAGAACCCTTTATTTTGATCATTGAGGCATCCAGAAGTGGCATCACATGAAATGAGAATATGTCCCAGTGACCAAATACAGGGTTTAGTTTGCAATTCCTAGCACCTGAAGAAGGCTGGAGCATATGACAACTGAAATGTTGTAAACATGCGATAGAAATGAGGACAACAGTTCAAACAGTGTAAATAATGGTTATATTCTATACCCCAAACTACTGTCAGTCACAATGAACAGAGGTCTCCTCAAATGAGGCTCTGTGTTTTGAGAGAATATCTTCAAACTCGCAACCGACCTCAAGTGGAATTTCTGTATACGATCCATTGCTAAAGATGCAGGTAAAATGATCTGCTCCTTGTCCCACTCCAGAAAGTACCTGACTGCTCGTGCTGTTCTATACATTTGTAAGAGCCAGATCAGTCCTGCTGCCATATTTGGATGGGAGCTGCCCAGTCCTCACTTTCCAGTTTTGATAGTTCAAAAACATCTCTGAGTCCTTGTTAGAGAAGAATTATTTTCAACCCTCTAACCTCCCCACTCTCTCTCTCTCAGGCAGACGGGATGTGGGGAGTATCTCACTGCTCTATCACTATTATCATGGAAATTGCTCAGATGAATTACATTCTTTATATCCACCAGGTCTAACCTTCATGGCTAGCACCCACCATGCCACTTATATAGCAGTAAACCAACTGCCTTCCCTCTGTATTCCATCGGTGAGAAGTAAGTTCCACTCAAATAGGTTTTTCGCATGAATCTGTAACCCCCCCCCCCCGAGATGTTTCCCTGTTCACTACAATCTTAATCTGTTCAAGTTTAGAGTTAACAGTTGTCTTCTCCTCCTATCTATATAAACTATCCCATGACACCCCCCCACCTTGAGTGGCTCCTAGGCCTTGTGCAGAGTGAACTATGCTGTAAAAAAAAAATAATTAAATAAAAATAGAAAAAAGTTTACTTTTGTAAATGAAGATGTATAATCTATTTATTCAATTCTTAGAACTTGGCTAATTTCACATTTATTTTGTCTACCCAGTTGTATGAAATATTGTACATCTCCTTTTTGATCCTATTTCTTTCTAGTGTCAGCCTAACCTTTCTTAAGTGACTTTGTAGAGTATTGTAATAATAGACACCACCAACTCCTATGGCAAAATATAAAGTACTGTTCAACATTCTCTGAATACAGTCAGTCAGTTAAGTGCCATACATGATACATGCTTGGGCAATCATGTCTCAAAAGAGACATGACTGACTAGGCAGAAGATCTGTGCCTGAACTAAGAAATGTTATTCACTATTTATTTTTTGTCTCCTCCACCAACAGGAGTAGCTGGTTTGCCTATTGTCTGGTTCACACTCCTCCACCAACTTTCAAACAGAAGTATAGGTTTGTTTCCTTTGTGAAATTTCCTCATCAATGAAAAATAAAAAGTTAAAACCAGACATTAAATTATTTTCCAATCAATAAAGAAGTCATGATCAGTCATCATTGTGATTAGCTAGCAAAAATTAATTCGGCTAAATTAATTTTTAAAATCCTACAATTACAAAAGGGTATAAATAATCCTAATATCCAAACAGAAACAAAAAGCAGATGATATTTGAAAGTTTGAATTCAAATCATTGAGTTAGTCACAAATTAATATTTTATTTTATTTATTTATTTTTTTTGACAAAAGTATTAGGTTGTCATTCAGGAAATGACACACTTTATAGGAAATGAATAAAATCCTTCTGAAATATTAAATAATTAATCTATTTGGTTGAAATAAGCATCATGTTGATAAAGATCTGTTCTCCAATGTACTTCTAAATTCTTGATCCCATTTAAAAAAAAATTCTAATCCTTTGAGCTGATAAATAGTTCAAATGCTTCAATTACTTCTTCCTTATTGGACAATGTTTTATTGTGTGTGAAAAGCTGAAAATGCTTAAATAAGTGATAATCAGTCGGCAATATATCGGGTGAATATGAACGATAAGACAATTTCTTAATTTAGGCCATGTGGCTTTTTACAGTCGATTTAGAAGTGTGTGGCAATACAGTGAAATTAGGCCATCCCTATTTACAAGTCTAGGATGTTTTCAGTTTTTTTGTGCATGCACTTAATTTCTCTAAAATACAAGGTTGGTGTTATTGTTTTCCCTTGCGGTGAGAATGAATAATGAATTTGAAAGACCACCATACAGTAACCATCAACTTTTTAAGGTGCAGTGGAGGTTTTGGGTATTCATTTTCATCTAACCACTGAGTTACTCTTTTACTCTTATCAGAGAGTATCCATTTCTCCTTGCATGTAATTTGATGGAAAAATGTTTCTCTTTTCCAAGTTTCTACTCATGCAGTGAGATTACTTGACATTGTTTTATTGTAATTATTTTCATTTGGGTTTATGAGTAACAATATATTGAAAGAAAAATTATCTGCAAAAAAAAAAAAAAGTAAAGTCAGGAATAATTCAAGATTTTTTTTTATTATGCTAAGGTGGTTACTTCATTAGACAACTGGATCAACAATCAACCAAAAAACACTTCATTTTATGTGCAACAACCTGCTATTTTTAAAGAAATATACAATATGACAGAAATCGCAATACAATAAAAAATGATTTGAATGAAGCCAATTAAAACTCAATGCTTCTAATGACAAAATCAGAATGAATTTAGTCAACTCGTATTTCTTTTTCTCTTTTTTCATTTCCTCATTTTCTCTCTTTCCCTCTATTATTCATCTGTTTCATATGATAAACGCACTAATATGTTTCATTTAATAGGAGTATAGGTTAAAACAACTTTAACATAATTATGTAATTTTCATAATTTCGGAGTCATTTTTGTAGACTACTATAATTAATTATAAGTTTTCTACTCCAAATAAACATTTGTGGTTTCTAATGATTCTGTTTTATGGTCAGCCAAGAAATGATTTTGACTTTTTTTTTTTTCTTTTTTTCTACTTCTCAACCGCAATTATATTTGAAATGGTTTCTCTGCCAAAGCTGACGTAAACACTTTGACACTCCTGATTGGTTGTTAGTGAGTTGTAAATAAACTCGTAAAAATATTTATTTACTTTCTGCAATCTTTTAGCTGATTCATTCTCTGACTTCCTTCAGATAAAATTTAGTTTTCTTCTGGCACTCAGCTTTTTCTTGTTGATTATACTTTGTTTTATTTTTCTGTTGCTTCATGTCTGTCATTATAAACTTATTCCAGAAGGTGTGATGTTTCATTTTTACTTTATTTGTGAGATTCATTTCATTCCATATCAGCCTGTGACCATTTCTTACACATGTTTTAAAAAAAGAAAAAGACCAAACATAAGAGTAAACAAAATTTCACGCATAAAGAGAAAATACTCCATCTCTACCAGAATGAGTTGCAGATAAAAGAGAAATGGACAAAGGAAGTAGAATTGATAAGTTACTTAAACTTAGTGAATCACCAAAAAGACCACAGAATTAGGATAGCAATAACTTTGCACCAGACAAAAATGCCAAGAAGGTTGGAGAATGAACCGGCTAAATTGTAAAATGAACAGAATAGTTATAAATAAAATTTCAAATTCGTTTTTGTTGTCGAGTAGTTTTTGCACTGAAGGTTATAATCGTGCTATGTTGGTTGCTAATCGACTTAACACATCCAAAATGTTAGGAACTTGATAATCTTCCATTGAAAGCTGACTCCTTAGTATTCGGCTAACTGCTGATGAATATCAACTGCTTAGTAGTTCTACTGAACTCCAATAGAAATCTAAAGAACTCCTATGAACTTCTCAAGAACTTCCTGTTAACTCTTATTAATATAGGAGGGAGAGTCCATTATCTGAGGAATAGATATGTTTCCTCATAACAATTTTAAAGTTTGAAACAAAAAATTCAAATTCTCTTATTTTTTTTTTCCAGAAGCAGGTAATTTTGTTTATAATTTTGAGATGAGGTATTGTAACTATTTACATTGTTTGGTCTGTTGTCCTAATCTTTGTCATATTCACAACGTTTCGGCTGTTGTACACTCTGGCTTTCTTCAGGTGATATACATTGAAATTTCAAACTGAACACTTTATTTCATCCACCAGGGTAGATTTTTCCACTTGCCATGCCTTTTCTGGAGGTCTCAGTATTAGTTATTTCCCTTTAGTAACTTAACTCTCCAAGTTTTTGGTCATCTTTTCTGTGATCAAGTATTGAACTCACAACTCTTTGGGTCACATCATTGGATCACTCCACTCAGTGCTTTTATCCACTGGACCATATGTCCTTATTTAATCAAAACTGAGATATCCAGAAAAGGCATGACACTTAGAACTAGAACGATATACTCCTGTGCATGAAATTAAAGAATTCGATTCAAAATTCCAACATGTATCACCTGAAGAAGGCTGGAGGATGCAATGACCGAAACATCATGAATATAGCAATAAAGATGAAGACAACAGTCTGAACAATGTAAATAGTGTAACTTGTAAATAATTTTGTTCAAGCTTTCTGAATTGTTAATTAATACAAAGAACTGCTTTTTCAAGTGAAAGTGACGCTAAAGTAAATAAGATAATTTTTTTTTCCAAAAACTTTTCTAATGATAAGGATAATGTTCTGTTGTATTATTTATATTTTGGAAGATTACTAAAACAAAAGCTAAGAAGGTTGGTTCACTGAGTCATGCTAGACAATTTTTCTCTTCAGAATGAACATTTATAAATCTACTATTTTTCCGTGCGTTGAGTATTCCTGCCATATATGATCTTGTGCTCTGGCTATATAGATTATTGACATAATACAAAGAATAGTCTGTAATGTTATTGGTCCTGACCTGGCATCTTGACTTCAGCCATTTTCTCACTGCTCTGATATGGCACCCCTCTGCCTTTTCTATGAATGTTTTATGAGCTTTCCTCCTTGGTACTTCAACCACATGAATTTAAGTGTAGTACTAGCTTGGCTACTAGGTCTTAGCATTTTACTGTTAAAATAGCTAGCTGTAACCAGAAGATTTATTCTTGTGCTTTCTTGCTTCCCTTCCACCTACAATTCTGAAACTTTTTTTTCTTGTTCTTTCTCTTCACTAGTCTTCGCATTCTCTTCCACTCCTTGTAAGCTTCTGTATCTTAGATGCATTATCAACTTGCTTGAGGTGAAATTTTCTGATTTGTATTTACCATATGAAGCTGATATTTAAACTAGTAAGACAATTTTCTACTTTACTGAGTAACTTGTTTGTTTGTCACTAGATGAAGTGTTTTATTTCACCCCCCTCCTTACCCCGAAGTTTCATGGTTTTTGTAACATTTTGAAACTGTAAAAGATAAAATGGCTTAATGGCTTGGAACAAGAAATCAGAGAGCTGAGTTCTAATTTCAGTTGAGTTCGTTGTATTCACTTATGCCCAAAGACCTTTGAGAAAGGTATTGATCTGTCTTTCCCTCCAGCTATGGGTTAAATAACAGGACAGATTGGGTTCTACAGCCCTGGTTAGAAGCCAGGCTATCACAGAAAGTAATGGCAGCCTACTGTGAGAAAATCTTCTGTCCAGTCAGTCATGTGTATGATGTATAGCACTTAACTGACTGAGAAGATAAAAGTGTAACTGTCTAATAATCTATTTGTCAGGAAATGTAAAATTCTTCACTGAGTTTTGAGAAATCATACTTGTATTATTCTCTGGCAATTGTTACAAAACTGATACCTTATACTAAATTCCCTGTTGATATTTTAGCCACTGTAGAATGTCTGGTTTTTGTTGGAATAATAAAAATATTTTAAATTCTTATGAGGTTTTTGACAAAAAGGATTGTTTTTAATTTATTTAGTCTCTCTCAAATAAATTCCTGTAATTACTGAAACCATTTGTGCATTGCAGATTTTATAAGTTGCAGATATGTGTATCAAAATATTTTCAGTAGAGTGAGTTTAATATCAGAATTTTCTTTTTACTTGTTGTGTGGATAAATATGAAATATTCATTTATTTTTTTTACCTTTGTTTGTTACTTAAGGGTATTGAACAGGTGAAGAGGATAATCCCTTGTTCCCGGTTTAGGATGTGGTTTCCGGCTTTCTCTTCAATCTTTTCACTCTTCATTTTTTTTTTTCCTCCCCCCAATCTTTTCACTCCTTTTCCATTTTTTTTTTTTTTTTTTTTCAATTGGAGTAGATAGACTAAACTGTCGCCCATTTCACACTCCACCCACGTCTATTGATCAGGTGAAGAGGCTCATCTCTTGTTCCCTGCTTAGGATGTGGTTTCCGGTTTTCTCTTTTCCAATCTTTTCACTCTTTTTCCTTTTTTTTCAATTGGAGTAGATAGACTAAACTATCGCCTGGTTCACACTCCACCCACGTCTATTGAACAGGTGAAGAGGCTCATCCCTTGTTCCCTGCTTAGGATGTGGTTTCTGGTTTTCTCTTTTCCAATCTTGTCACTCTTACATAGCCCCCTGCACATCAGTGGCGTTACCGCCTTGCTCGGGGTAAGATTAAAAAAAAAATATACCAGCCAATTTTTCAGTTTATTAAATGACACAGGCATTCTTCTGATTTGTTTGTGGCGGGGGTTAATTTAGCGATATCTTTCTCCAAATTTGGTTGTCTTAGGTATGTTAATGAACTTGGTCTGCCCTTTTATTTTATCTATAATTGGGTAGTAGAAGAGAGAAATTAATACCTTTCCCAATAATGTTAGTAAGAAATGAATGTAACAGCTTTAGCTAGTATTTGAACTTGATCTGCTGATTTCAATTTTTTGTATCAGTAACCATTGTGCCACTTGCACTTCTTTTAAATGGAAACCATAAAGGGTACAGATCTGAGAGAAAAATCTAATCCAATCTGTATAAATATTATTAATCTGCTTTCCTCAAGATAGGACAAAAAAACCTTAGGACTTTCAATTCAGTGTCTTATCATATAGCTTTACTTGCTGAAAAACTGTAATTATGAAGGCAAATGTCAGTAAATGTTGCAATGTTCATGCTGCTGAATGCAGGTTCTTGGTGTCTATTTTCAACATTGTCTTTGAGTTTGTTATCTTTGTCATGATTTTGATAAAACAAGATGGAATCATATTGCATCTGTTGTTGAAGTCTGCTAATGGGTTTGAATTATAAGGAAGAATGATAGAGCCATAATTCCTAAGGGATGACACTTACCTTTGGGGTACCATGGAGAGGATTTAATCTCTTCAGATATGAAACCTAAGCTATCTTTTGTGTCCCTAAAGAAGAACACTCCACTCTAGAGAAAAAATGGCAAAGCATCATAAACTTGCAAAGAATGTACATTCGTTTTTTTTCATTTATGTTATGAATTTGTTCTTGTGCATCTGTTGGCAACATCTAAAAATTGCTGTCTTTGTCTCTCTCTTTTTTTGGTAGATATTAATATAATTGCAAAAACTATTTGTATCTTGATAAGATCTTAACTGTCAATGTTAACCAGTCATAATCTCTGTCAAGAATTGAACTTCTCACAGTAACAATAGACACTATCAGTTGTTTATGCTCTTTGGCAAATGGGTCATATTAAGTAAAAGCATTAAACTTTACAGATAACTTCCAAATTTTCCAGGCTAAAATCTTTTGATATCTGAAATTTGAACAAATCTTTAATCATTTTGCTTCAGCAAGGTGGGACCAATCTACTGCAGAAAGTAATGGCAACCTACTTCGGGATAATCTGCTGCCTAGTCAGTCATGTCTCTTTCGAGACATGATCACCCAAAGCGTGTATCATGTATGGCACTTAACTGACTGACTGAATATAATAGTTGAAAACATGATTAAGGCTTCTACTTGGCATAAAATGGGGGATCAGTTTTATATTGTTATGAAGTAATAAACTGATCCCCCCACTAATTACTTCTTAATAATATAATACATCTCTTCCCACTCTAGCTATGAGTCAAATAACAAGACAGATTGGGTTCTATAGCCTCGGCTAGCAGCCAGTCTACCGCAGAAAGTAATGGCAACCTACTTCGGGATAATCTTCTGCCCAGTCAGTCATGTCTCTTTCAAGACATGATAGCCCAAGTGTGGCATTTAACTGAAAGTGGTACCACCACTAATTTGTAGAGAGTTACAGTGAGAGAAAAGATTGGGTATATTGAAGAAAGGATAAAAGATAGTTTGCATTTAAATTTTTTGAGATTGTAACTATTGCGGAAGCAAGCAAACGAAAGGGAGTTCCACAGGCGGGAAGTGTGAGGAAAGAAACTGTTGGAGTAAAAGTTGGCATTTACATTTAACTATTTTAACAGTAAAAGGGTGGGACCTAGATACCAATCTAGTAGAATGATTCAGTTCATTCATGTGGGTGGTGTACCAGGGGAAAAAACCTTAACAGAGTAGTTGCCATGAAAATATTTGTAGAAAAGACTGAGGGAAGCCACATCACATTTAATTAAAAGTGGTTGAAATTGTTGTCTCATTGGACAACATGTGCTTTACTGATTGACCTTGATGATTTAAATTTTCTTAAAATTTATCAAATTGTTTTTGTTCTTTTTTCTCCCTGAATCATTTACATGTAATGTCTGTGAGAAATCAACATTGATAACATCTCAAGATTTTTTTTTTTACTGTAACAATGCTAACAAAACAAATATGGAAATACAGGACAAAGCATTAGATATTCATGAAAATGTTCTCCAAGAATATTCATTAAGCTTAAATCTTGCCTTTCATATCTTAGAGAAAAAAAAACAAAACGTTCTGTATGAATGGTATATCTAAAGACAAGCTTAATATTTAACTAAACCATGGTCATTTTGGTTTTTAAATTTTATCAACCCTTTTTTTTCTTTTGTTATAAACATTTGTTTGTATTTAAGATTTCTTTGCTGGTTTTGTATTTTTGTAAACAATATAAAAAAATCAGTTACTAAGTGTGTAAGTCAATAAAATAATCTTGAGAATTAGCCTGACAGTCATGTTTGAAATAACTTGCTCACTATCCAGAAGTCGCTATACCATAAAAAATTCTTTTATTAGGTTGTGTTGGGTGTTTTCATTTTCAAGTAATCTGGATAAAAACCATTGATTTATCCTAATTTTTGACACCTTCGTAAGACAATTATGAAAAAAATTTCTATCAAGTATTGCTGTGTTTTTTTTGTTTTACTCTGTTTTGTAATTATTTTTCTTAAAAAAATAAAAAATACATAAAAAAAAGCTTATATATGGCTAAATATTGGTACAGAAAGTATATGCCAACGTTATTGGAAATTTGGCTATGAGCCTTTTACATTGAGTCTTCCTTGTTAATCGAATCATCCATAGATCCATGAGCTGTAAGGTAAATTGTACAGTGTTTTGAGAAAGTGTAAGATAAGAGATAGCATTATACACTAAAAATCTATAGACCTAAATAAGTGTATTGTTGTATAGATAGGATAAAGCTCTGAATAATCTTATGACAAGCCAAGCTGTTTATCCTTCATCAACTGTGAACCCTTGATATTTCCTATAACTGCAAGGAAAATGGCAAGGCCCATTGAGGCTGGTTGCACCTGTGTCTATTTATTCAGCAGTCATCTAAATAGTTGAGTCAGCCATACGTCTTTGCAGATTGTATCTCCTTAGGCTCTGATAAAATGCTAGTTTCCTTGGTTACACAGGAAATGGACAATTTTCCACCTGACTGCTCAAAGAGACTTCATAATTTGGAATTTCTCTTCTTGGGGAAATGTTTTGCATCATGCTTGTTATTATACTGTCCTTAGGATTACTTGAGCTTTATGCAACTGACGTTGACAGCTCTCTGTGATATGAATATGTGCACACACATACACACAGAGTGTGAGATGGATAAATTGTCAACTAAATTACACAAAAATGGAAATAACACTGAATTCTCATTTTAACAAATATATTTACCAAAATTGCACAGAAATATATAGAAATACTAAAGAGTAAATTTATTCAAAAAAATTGCCATTGGCTTCAATCACAGTCTCTGATGACTTTGGAATCTCCTGCATCTCTTCTGGACAGTCTCCTTGTTTAAGTTGGTGAATGCTGCCATAATCTTTGCTGTCAATTAATTTTTGGTATTACAAGGAGTTTTATTGGTCTCTTGTTCAACTACATTCCACACATAGTAATCAAGGGGGTTGCAGTCTAGGGAGTTAGGTGACCAGATGTAAGGGATGATGTGGTTGCAGAAATTGTCCGACAACTATAACTGGGTTCTCCTGCTTGTGTGGCATGGTTCAGTCCTGTTGCCAGACATAGTGTCTTTCATCAGCCACCCTCTTGACTCGGAGTAGCACTACCACCTCAAGACACTTGAGGACTCCGGGTTGAGTCTGAGGTCCTGAGGGAAGATGAATGGAGGTATAACTTTGCCATCACCAGTGATCATTCCTAACACCATGATGTAAGTGAAAATAAGGAATTCAACTGGAATTTGAACTTGGCTATATGTAAATACTCTTGGGAAAGGTATTAATCCATCTCTTCCCTCCAGTTATGGGTTAAATAATAGGACAGGTTAGGTTATATAACCTTGGCTGGCAACCAGTCTACCGCAGAAAGCAATGGCAATCTACTGTGGGATAACTTTTGCCCAGTCAGTCATGTCTCTTTCGAGACATGATCACTCAAAGCGTGTATCATGTATGGCACTTAACTGATTATACTAATATTTTCTTTTTTAAATATCTATTTGTTTCTGTTACTGGATTTGTGTTTTTAGTGAGTACCTGAATATACTTGCAAAATATGAAATAAACAAAATCAATATTTCCAAGAAAAGAGAAATAAGAAAACTAACCAAAGTTCAGATTTCATTATCTTCTAATGAGAAAAGGTCAGATAATCTTCCAATCACAATAGCTGTTTCCACTGTCATTCTGCCCAAAGATATATGTAAACATTAACAAGTAGATGGTTGGTGTCTACTTATAAGTGTACGGATACACATACACACACTGCCAAAATTAATATGGGCATTATTGATAAATCAAAGAAATATGTTAACATTTGTCTGAGTGGAAAAGAATGAAAGAGGTTAATAATGATTTAAAATTTTGTAATCAATTTGTTCATTGTAAAAAAAAGTGGCGAGTATGGAAGCAACCCTCTCTCAATTAAGGATGAAACTTTGTAGATTGAAGAAGCCTAGTGCAGCACTTACAACAGATTCATGAATGACCTCAATCTGCAGAAAAAATGCACTGACAGTGAATAAAAAAAAAAAATAAGAGGGACAAATTGGAAATGGAAACTCGAAATGGGACAAACTAAAAGAAGTGTTAGTGACATCGGCAAACAACATTGTCTCAAAGGAAGACAGATGTAGAAGAAAAAAGTAGTAGATAACAGATGAGATTCTTGACATGATGCAAAAGAGACAGAGAACAATGCCAAGACATGGAATGGAATACAGGAAACTACACACACAAGGAAATAAGGAGCAAATGCAGACAGGCTAAAGAGGGATGGCTCAACAGCAAATGTCCAGAAATAGATTGAGTATGACTAATAAAAGTGACACGCATAAAAAAATAAGAGAACTAACAGAACAAAAGATCTGCTCCTCGACAGGATGTATAAAATACAAGGTACTTCAGCAATAGAAAGAATATATAGGAGATATCTTCCACAATGAGAGAGAGCAACTGACAATATACAGAAATACCAATGGATCGGAAATATTAAATGCCAAAGTGGAAGCTGCTCTGGCCAAACTGAGTAGGAACAAATCAGCAGGGCCAGATGGTATTGTAATAGAGATGCTGGCAGCCGTAAATGATTTTGGCACAGACAAAAATCACAGAAATGATAACTGAAATATACAACAGTGGCAAAATACAGGATGACCTAAGCAGATCAATTTTTATAACCCTGCCTAAGAAGTCGTGCACAAATGAATGTGAACTCCACTGAACAATCAGCATAATGGGTCACGTAACCAAACTCATCATCCGAATTCTAATGAATAGAGCGTGCAGCAGATCAGGCCAGAGATAGGACAGGAACAGTGCTTTTTCATCAAGGACACGGGAACAAAGAATGCAATATTTATTAAGTGTAACAAAAGAAAAAAAATGATTGACCAAAACTCAGTTAAATCACTTACAAATATTTAATTTACGATAAACACAAAATGATATCTATATATCTATCTATATATATATATACACACAATTTATAATTTTTTGCATTCAAAACAGAAACGTTGAGTTTACTACTTGCAGGCAAAGTGTTAAGAAGGTGAAGGAAGGGTCAGTATCTTTACCCAGTTAAGTTAGCAAAGTAGTTTAAGTGCTATGCTTTTTGGAAATCCTTAAATGTGTATATAAAGAATAATTTCCAGTATGGTCAATGAAAAGGTCAAAAAAATCTATTTACCCATATAGTTCCATGAAGTTCTCTTTCAGGTTTTAGTTGGTCAGTAACTTTTCTTAGAGATTTTTTCGGGTGGATATAAATCCTTGAATCAAAGCTGGAGTTGATAATGTCACCAAATCCTTTTAACAACTAACTACTCTCTTCCCAAAACCTATTTTCATAGGGGCTAACACCTAATTTGCATATTTCTAGAACATTTCAAATTCTCTCAATTTTACTCTACAATTTTCCAAAATGTACTATTCCTAATTTGTCTATTTAACAACTACTTCATGAATTAAAACTTTTTGTAATACCAAGTAGGACTGAATAGAATCCCTTACTATAACTTTTTAGACATTAATATTATTTTTTTTTATATATAAATGCAATCATAACATTATGCTTAGAATGTTATCAGAAAGGGCAATACGAATGTGTACCTGTGTTTATAGACTACACAAAGACATTTGACAAAGTATGACACAATGACTTGATCAAGCTATTCAGCAACCTTAACATATTTGGGAAAGATATTAGAGCAATTTAGAACCTGTACTAGAAGCAAACTGTCTGCACATGGACAGGAAATGAGTTTAGCAGATATACAAAGATAGAAAGATGTGTAAGATTTGGTTGTTTTGTTTTATGGCATATCAACCCATCTTGAGTCATTTAACGCTGAATCGAATTATTAAAAATTGAACAAAAAGTTAAAAACAATTTCAAGTTTATATATTTAACAAATTAATATATATAACAGACTTATATATTTAAACAAATTAATATATTTAACACATTTCAAATTAATAAAATATTTTATAAAAATGTATATATTTAATTTGGCTGTTTAGATTTTATGGCATACCAACCACCATAAGTTATTTGAAGCCAAATCCAACCTACATACATTGTGTGTGTGTGTGTGTGTGTATGTATGTATATATATATATATATATATATATATATATATATATATATAAAGATTTGCAAATGCACATTCAGTAGAACTAAGTTTTGGAATATATAGCAAGTTGATAGAAATACATATATCTATGTGCGTGTGAAATAGTATTCAACCAGTCATATTTTTGAGTACATTCTGAGATGTGTAAGAAAAGTTTGCATCTTCTCACCAGGTCTATTCAATCTATACAGCGAGACAGTTCTAAGAGTTCTGGAAGTTCAGCCATAATTCATCATTAGCAACAGCAATTTGAACAATATCAGATACACAGATGATACAGTGCTTATAGCAGACATGGAAAAGAAAACTACAAGACCTCCTACAGGAAGTAGTTAAAGAAAGTGGAAAGAAAGGACTACATATAAACTGAATACATGGTCATCAGTTAAAAGCGGAGCTTGAAATGCTAACTACTGGCCGGGGATACTAAAATTAAGCAGGTACAGAAATTTGAATACCTGGGGAGTATTCTAGCAGAGGATATAAAGTGCGACACCGAGATCTAAGGGAATATTGACATGACCAATGATGAATTCCAGAAGCTGAGTAGGGTATTAAGTGACAAGAAAATTTTGCTGAAAGCAAAAAGAGTACTAGATTGTTATGTGATGTCTGTCCTTCTATATGGTAGCGAATGCTGGACAATCTCGTTAAAGATGAAAGAAAAAACTTGAAACAATCGAATTGTGGTTCTACAGAAGGATGGTGAGGATACCATGGATCAAACATGTGAACAATGATGAGGTTATAGAGATGATGGAAGCAAAAAGGAAACTGATATTTAATGTAAGGAAAAGACAGCTTAAGTTTCTGGAACATGTAATGAGGAAGGAAGGCTTGGAGAACCTTTTACTCATGGGACAGATAGAGGGAAGGAGAGGCAGAGGAAAGCACCGCATGATATACTTGAGCATATGTATGGCAGAGCAGGGTTTGGGAGGGTTAACAAGAGAAAGGGTGTTACGAGCTAAAAGAGATAGGAAGCTGTGGAAGGCCATGATCATCTACGTCCTGAAGGGTCACAGCACATAGAAGAAGAAGAAGAATGAATTCTGGCTTGAATTTTATGGATAAGTTTTGTTTACATATTTATTTCTAAAAAATTGAATTTATTTTACCTTACTTACTACACATTCATAGATCCTCATATAGCATGGCTCAACAAACTTAGATACAGTATGATGAAATCTTTATTGACAAATCTTTTATTTAATTCATTAAGATTAAGAACATAAATTCACTAATTTCTTGTGTTTTAAACAATGCAACACAAAATAGTCATATATTTTTGTGTTCTAGATCAGGAGTTTTCAAACTGTGGTCCGTGGACCACAGGGGGTCTGCAAGGATAAGATAGGGGGTCCGTGGATTAACTCATCACGTGAAATTTAAAGTACAAATTTTCAGTGTCTGGATATTTATTTTTACTTATTAATGTTATCAAATGACAAAAGCTTGCACTATCGCCCATTACATGTCAATATTATTTATACAAAAAATTATTTTACACATTCAAGAGCTTTATGTTTAAAGTTACTTTTCTTTTCAGAGTGCAAGTGTCATCCATGGATAAATTTTTAATAAAGGGGATCGTAAGTCAAAAAGTTTGAAAACTCCTGTTCTAGATGACACGTGTTTTTAAAGTGCAAATTTATTATTTTTCAGAAAATAAGAGGAAAATGTATATTTTTGTATGTATTTTGATCTGCTTTGTCTAAAAATGATTTACATTTCCAAAAATATTACATTTTAATAAAAAAATTTATTTTCAACTGGGATTCTGTGAAGTGGGATTTGATTTACAATTTTTTTTTTTACCAAACTGAACACTCAATGTCTTTGACTTCATGAGAGCATATGTTCAGTTTACAAAGAAAATGAATGCTAAACTGAACCCTAACTTTGTGTCTGCCTAAGTGCAAATGTGGGTGTAAATTTACTTTTGAAGCCATTTCAGAAAAACAATTGTTTTTTTTTTTTTTTTTTTTTTTTTTTTTTTTTTTAAAAAGAAAACTGTTGTCCATAAAAACTGATGATTTTGTAAAAAGGAGAATGGAGTAACTTCACAGAACTGACAGAGATAACTGTCACTGAACTATGAACCAGGTTTGTTGGTAGGGTGCAGTTTTTTTCAGTCAAACATTTGTAACTTAAAATTACCCTTCAGCCAGACTGTGACCCACAAATGAAGAACAAAACAGTTTCTAGCAGTAGGCCAGATTTTATTCTTAGGTAGCAACTTACAAGATGTGCGTTGTGGTACAGCGGATATCAGCTCAAAATGAGAAATCGGAGAGCTGAGTTTGAATTCCAGTTGACTTTGTTGTTTTCACTTATGCGCAAATACTTTTGGGAAAGGTAAAATCCGTCTCTTCTCTCCAGCTATGGGTTAAATAACAGGACAGATTGGGTTCTATAGCCTTGGTTGATAGCCACTCTACTGCAGAAAATAATGGCAACCTATTGTGTGAAAATCTTCTGTCCAGTCATAATTGCCCAAGCATGTATCACATATGGCACTTAACTGACTGACTGAGCAACTTAATGCTATAAGCAGGTGAAGTAGGGTTGAGGCATAAGTGATCATAAATGTGTGCAGTTCAGTGGCTGTCGCCTATGTCTGTTCTGCAAAGCTCACTTCATTCTTTGCGTTTTTCTTTTTCACAGGATCATCAGTTTTATGGACAACAGTTTTCTTTGTCTTGTCATGTGCCTCTAAGGAAGTAATTAATATTCCTTTTGTGAAGTTTTCTCAGTCTGATTCTTTTGTACTTTGAAGTTGGTTTTGGTTGAAAGTATGTGTTCCGTAAGGAGTTGTGTGACATGTCCCACTGTTTTCAATTTAACAAAACCTCAGCTACAAATCCCCCTACATTTGCTAATTAGTTGTCGTGTTCCTTAAACAAGCTGAGGAATTTTTTCTGACAAAGAAGATTGTTGTAGAGTAGTTTTTCACACTGAAGATTATAATCGTGCTATGTCGGTTGTTAATTGACTTAACGTACCCAAAATGTTAGGAACTTGGTAATCTTCCACTGAAAACTGACTCCTTAGTATTCGGCTAACTGCCAACTAATATCAACTGCCTAGTAGTTCTACTGAACTCCAATAGAAGTCTAATGAACTTCCCAAGAATTTCTTGTTAACTCTTATTAATATAGAAGAGAGAGTTCATTATCTGAGGAATAGGTGTGTTTCCCAATAACAAAGATTTACCCACCTCTTCTCCGAGACTAGGTCACTAACGAGATAAAAACTTCTCTTGAAGCAACAAAGGTAGCATTGTTTTTATCTTTCAGTAGATGTTGTTTTTCACATAGTCATTTCTTATCTTGGAGTCAGCCTGATTTTATATATATATATATATATATATATTTTTTTTTTTTTCTTTTTTTTGAAAGCTAAAGTAACATTGTTAACAGCATTATTCAGTTGAAATTATTATATATGTGTGTATTCTAAAATAGTTAATACCCACAAATCTCGGCTTTCCCTCTTTAATATTCATAAATTGTGCATTGACTTTATTGTTCTCAAAAATATTTCCCCTTTACCATAATTTGTTTTACCTTTCATTTCTCCATAAATCTGATCACTTGATTTCATATTCATGATTGTCCTAGTAATATTATGGTTTTTTTTATTGTTTAAAACAAATCATTGTCGACCCTTATTAATTAGATGAAAGAAATGCTTATCAAAAAATGACTGATCATAAGTCTTTCCTTGTATATTTTTGTTGTTATATAGAATGTTAAGTCATTAATTCCGCAAAAGGTCAGTGTAGCTCCTCTTCTAAAGATTTAAGTTTAAAAAGGAAATCCATATTTAACATAGCACAAGTATTGTAATTTTTATATTCATAAAAGCCAATGTCCATTGTTTTGTTATGAACAAAACATATCATGCCACATCACTCAACAAATCCTGGGCTTAACTAATAAAACAACTTTTAGGCAAAATTCAACTATATTCATCAACATAGTCTCCTTCTAGGGTGATAAACTGATTCCAATACTTCTCTAACAATTTGATGCCTTTTCGTATAACGATTTGTCTTTGGCCTTAAAATACACCTCACCTTCCAACATCACTTATTGAGTCCAAATCTCTTTCCCTGGAGCATTCTTTTGAGGTCTGCAAACAGCCAGTAGTCGCTGGGGGCCAATCTGGAGAATAGGGGGATGTGGAAGCAATTTGAAGTGTAGTTCATGTATTTTTGTCATTGTTGTGATCAACTTGTGACACTGGGCCTTGTCTTAGTGAAAGATCACTTTTTTCTTCTTCATTTGTGGCCGTTTTTTTGTGATTTTTTCCTTTAAACATACTAGTAATGCTATATAATATTTGTTATTGATGGTTCTTCCTTTCTCAAGGTAATCGATGAACAAAATATCTTGCACATTCTAAAAAATAGAGGTCAAAACCTTGCCTGCTGATGATTGTGTCTTTGGTTGCTTTGGATGCTGCTATCCACTCAGCTGACTGCTGATTTGACTCTGGAGTGAAGTGGTGGATCCATGTTTCATCCAGTGTCACATATTTATGCAAAAACTCCTTGTTGCGTTGAAACAGTTGCAGATAACAACACTAAATTGTCGATGTGTTGTTGTTTTTGATTGACTGTGATCAAACGCGGCATCCATTTTGAACACAGCTTTCTCATTGACCGTTATTTTTGACAGAAAAGAGTCCAAATATCACTTACTTTGCTTGAACAGTATTTTTTCTCACCAGAAAGCAATGCTTTATCAACACACGAAATTCAGATTTTTTTCCATTGTTTTGAAAATTTGCAATAGTAGCTTCACTTCACTATAATTTGTGAACTAATAATCTGATTGGGCCCAAATTTTGTCACATGCCATTTGAAGGTTAGTACTTCATAAAAATCATAGGATTTTTTTTATTAGTGGTACCATCTATATGTCAGTCCCAGGACTTATTGAGTGATGTGTTTAGTAAGCTTTCTTAACTACTAGGTAATCAAAATCTGCTTAGATTTATAAGTGTCTCATGGGACAGTTGAAGTATGAGTGAAGTATGGATAAAAAACTTGATTTGACAATGGCAAATGTATATTCCCAAAATTGGATTGTCAATACTCTAGTGTGCCATTTTCATCCAGGATTTTGGTTATCATGGCTCTCCACAATTTCCTGTCTTTTGTAGCTCTTAATAAATTTTATCTTTTTTTTCTCTCTCCTAAACCTTGTTCAGCTATCCATTTACTCAAGCTCGTTAGGTAGGTTATGCATTGTTTTTTTCTGTCCCTCTTGCCTTAAATATGACCTGTTGTAGTGAACTATCACAGAGGGCAAAGAGGCCCAGGGTTGCATGCATTTTTTTTGCAATGCTACAAAAAACTGACTTCACTCAAGGGCAAACACAGATTTCAACATGCTTTGTGTGTGAACTTTCCAAAAAAAGGGGAAAACAAAATGGCAGTTTTGCAGGTTACACACCTAAAACACATAGATCCAGGAGTTAGATACTTTCTCACGGGAATATCTTTTCATGTATGTAAATTTTGACTGTGAATGAGGATACAAAAAATAGGCAGAACAAGGCGACTGACAGAACTGCTGTATCAAACAAGCTACACTTGTTGTGGTTAGTAGAGTGTTTGAGATTGTGGGAATTGTTTACAAGGCAGAAGAACTGAAAAGTTTACAACCTTTTCGTTAAACCTATGAGCATGAAATTCTCCAAATTCTATTTCCTCATTATAAGCCATACAAATTTTAACTGTCTCTTCCTGATGTTTATTATAATTGTCTTTTTTTTGTTTCCATTTTCTCTAAAACTTCATTATTACTCACACGTTTGGTCTATAGTATTTTCAGCATCCTTCTGTAGAACTACATTTCTGTCGTATCGTGTCTCTTCATCTGTAAGATATTCTAGCTTTAATGCCATATAAGCAGGCTAATGTGTAACAGTTCAGCATGCTTTTTTTGTTTCCAATAAAATTTTTCTGTTTCTCAATACTTTGCTTAATTTTTGTAAGGCATCTTTCCCTATCCCAATATGCCTTCAGATTTCAGTGTCACACTTTCTATTTTCTGTTAAAATGCTTACTAGATATTTAAATTTTTGTAATTGTTTGATTCTAGTATCCCCAATTTGTAATTAGCATTTTTGGATGTTCCTTTTGCTAAAAGCCATGCATTCTGTCTTCTTGAATTGACATTTAGTCCTTTCCTTATGCTTTCCTTCACTACCTTCTGTAGGCATTCTTGTTGTTACTTTTTGGTCTGCTATTGACACTGTATTACCTGCATATGTTGTTAAAATTGTGACTGCATTTTTAAAGCAATCTTCATTTTGTTAATTGACAGCTGTGCAGGGCTGTCTGGGGTGGGGTTTGTCATATATATTGCTATTGCCATTTATGCTACCTATGCTTACATTTATTGTTTGGTTTCTTTAAACATTCATCAATTGGTGAAATTTTCTTTCAGCATGAAGGAATTCAATGACATTTTGTATACATTTTTGTATCAGACATTATTTTGCCAAATTGCTGCAAAGATATATTTGTAACAAAGAAAAAAAAAAAGAAAGAAAATTATGGGTTATTAGCAGGGAAGTTAAACATTTGTCTCTATATCACCAGCATCCACTTCTGGTGTTGTAGGCAAACAATAGAATGAGAACTCTTATTTTAACATTTTTTTTTTCATTCTAGAAAGTATCAAGCTAATTTGAATTAAGTGGGGGGGGAAAAAAAAAAAAAAGAGTTGCAGTATCCTTGATGTAACTAGGCAACTAACCAGGGGAGACCTCACTGTACATGCATAAACACTCACTCTCCCATGAGGTTACTTGTTCAACCATGAGATACCATTGAGTGAGTATGTGGACCATATATCAAACATGCACCAAACTTGATTGGGAAATGTAGAAAAAGAATCCACATTCTATAAGACTTTTAACAAACAACATACTTGAAAATGTTGAGCATGTGCCGTGCAGGCTGCAATCAATGGAAATTAGTGATTGACCTTGAAAGAATTAGATCTGGGGATCCTGTAGACAGCCTGGCAACTTTCCAACCATTTTGACCCTATTTCTCACATTTCATGCAGTCTTTTATAAAAGTTTTACCTCACCAATGTCTGTCAGCCCCACATTCTTTCAAATTTTGGTTCCCTGAAGCTTCTGTTTTTTTCCAAAGTGACATTGTGGAATAGAATGAGATTAAAGAGAAAGAGATAAAGCAGATGATAGCAATTTTGAAAGAGGATTTTGCAGTCTGTTTTGAAAGTGGAAGACAGTGAAATAAGCGTGTGATATTTGAAAGAGAACTATAGCATTATTTACCCTTCGTAAGTTGCTTCCTTTTTTCTCTTTAAAATATCAAATAGCAAGATGTGCATTGTGATGCCGTGGATATCGACTCGGAACAACAAATCGGGGAGCCGAGTTTGAATTCCAGTTGGAATCCTTGCATTTATCTTGCATTTATCTACCTTGGAAAGGTATTAATCCATCTCTTCCCTCCAGTTATGGGTTAAATAATTGTACAGATTGGGTTTCTATCGCCTTGGTCAGCAACCAGTCTATCATAGAAAGCAATGGCAACCTACTGCGGGATAATTTTCTGCCCAGTTAGTCATGTCTCTTTCAAGACATGATCGCCCAAAGCGTGTATCATGTATGGCACTTAACTGACTGACTTGTCAATTAATGTTTTGTTTTTTTGTTTTTTCAGTTATCACTCTGTTTAAAGATTTCTTTTATTTCATACCACTTTTCAGCTTGTATTTGTCTCCATCTTTTGTTAAAAACAAGAATTATGAAGACAATAATAAATGCTTTTTATATTAAGAAAATAATTGATTTTCGATGTTACCTTGAATTTGTGCCTGTGAGGCTTTGTAGGAATCTATGAATGTTTCTGAAAATAAGTTTGAATTTTTATGAAAAGTAGGATTGTCTTTTCTTCAGCCTTTCAGTCTTCTAAGGCCAATCAAAAAAGTATTTGAATATTTTGTGGAGAAATAAATGGTCTTGTACAATCTGTTTAAAGCTTGTTTAGCAGAATCAATAAATTCTATTGGAATTGGAATTTTTTTTACTGATTTTGTTTTTTTTAAATGCTCTTAAAAAGTTGAACCCAATCATATGAAGTAGTGTTTGTTTTGAAAATCTTGCTTCATGGTCATAGTAACATTGATTCTTGTCTGTTTCACCTTCAAGGTTAAAACATCAGTGTGATTGGTTAATATTGATCTGAGAATATAAAGTTCTAAGGAAAAAAAATAATTACATCCCTTGGCACCAGGTCTGCCAATAATAAATTTTGTGATTTTTACACACATTTAGGTTATCTTTATGGCTATTCTGTCAATTTTGTTTGTTTATCAATATTCCTATTTTTGTTTCAAAAAGTATGAAAATGAAACTCATTCAGGTTTAGTTTCTTTGTCTGCAAAATAAAATTCTACTTAAGAACATTTTGTTACATGCCAAATCAAATGATATTTATACTATTTACATGTGGACTATTATCCTTATCTTTGTTGTTGTTATCACATTTCAACTGTTGCGCCCTCTGACTTTTCTTAGGTATATATCGATCTGGGTAACCTACAGGGAATTCTGAACTGAGCACTTTATTTAATCTCTCAAGGTAGACTATTCTTGTTCTGCTGCTCATGTCTAGGGATATGTCAACTAGTTTTTATTTTTTGTACTCTGTTATTGCTTACTCGATTTCAAATATACACTGCCTGGATCAGGGATTGAACTCACAATTTCTGTCACTAAATTAACAAACCAGTGTTTTAATGTAGTAGATTATTGTCCCATGTAAATGTTTTCGTAACAGCAACAAAGATGAGAACAGTTTGCATGTAAATAGTGTAAATAATAATTCCTCATTCTAGAAAGCAGACAGTAACTAATGACACTTTTTCTTTTTTTATCCAACTTTAGGGGAGAAGAATTTTTGGCAAACCTGAAGGAGACTACCACCACCTTTTAAATTTGTTTTTCTTTTTTTTTTTACTTTTTTCAGTGCAGTCTTATCAATTACACTTTAAACTTTCCAATTGACAAAAAAATTTGTAAAAATTTCAACATTTAAACAATTTTTTTTGCGGTAGGGAGGGCTCAGTTTTTCATACAACATTATATAGTAAATCGATCCTATGAAATTAACTTTTTTGATTGTGCATATTCAACAACTGAATCCTTTGTGAAATTTAAATTTTTGAATAAAGCCATTCTTGGAGTTTCCGAGGAAGATGCCATTGTAAGAACTGAAGAAAACTTGAAAAAAACAAGAGCAACAACTCGTCCCAAAAAAAACAAAACAAAGCAACCACAACCTGAGTGGTTTCAAAATGGAGGATCAATTTACTATAATGTTGTATGAGAAACTGAGCCCCCCTAAAATTGTTTAAACATTGAAATTTTTCCAATTTTCTTTTGATAATCAGAAACTTTATGTAATAAAAACAACAAATTTAAAGGTGGTGGTAGTCTCCTTCAGGTCTGCCGAATTTTTTAAATGAAGTGGGAGCAGTATTTTTACAAGTTGACAGGTTTTTTTTTTTTTTTCTCAATATAAAATAGGTTAATCCCCCTTCCACCCACCCAACAAACTGCAAATTTACTGATGACCACTGATCTTTCTTAGTACCAAGCAATGAGGCTTATTTTTGTTTTCTGTTTTTGATCATTGTAGATCAAAAATTAAAATGTTCATTTACAAGCAAGATATTACAGTAACCCTTTATGCTGACAAGAAACTTTAATGTAGATATAATAAGCTAGACTTTATTTTTCAGCCATTGAAATGGTATGTATATCTACCAAGGCCATATCTATTTTGCTGAAAATGTTTTCAGCAAACTGATACAGAATGAAACAGGTAGAAATTTTGTGAAATATTTACAGTATAAAAGTGGAAAAGGTATGCGTTTCATTAACAACAGTATAAATTAAAATGTTAACATTTCTGAACAATGAAAAGAACTTCTTAATGATTGTCTGAAGGGGTGCACTTCTTGTTAAGCTTATGAGTTGACACATTAGAAAAGTTTCTTTTTAAAAGTGTTTTTGTTAAAGGCACTAGTCAACTGTTGCTATTATTATATATCTCTTCTATTCAATTGTCTGTTTCTTAGCCCAAGCTCACTATAGCATTAATTAAATGATTCTGAGAAACAAATAATCAAATTTATATATATATATATATATAAAAAAGGCACTCTGAGTCTGTGTGTGACTGTTCTCTATGCATGCCTACATTTTTAAAGCTACGTCATTCAAACTTTCTAGGGACACATATCTACAGGGAAGCCAGGTTGACACATACTTTTTAAGTATAAGTTCAGCAATTTTCCCTTTCGCACTTTTTGGCCAATGGTGCAGATTGTTTACATTTGCTCCGTAAAACATCTAAGATGGTTGCTAGATTACGTCACAGAAATCAAATCACATGTGTCAAACGCAACTAAAATATTTTTTTATTAAAAGAAAATGAGCCCTTATATTTAATTTTTATTCCGACGTTTTAAAAATTCATTTGGTCAACAAAAAAATGTGAATATTTTTCCCCATAATTTTTAAACAAAAGAGAGATTAAAAAATGTAGGTGTGCATAGGGAACAGTCACACACACTCACAAATTGCCTTTTATACATATAGATTATATTTTAAGTGTCTGCAACAAACTTAAATGTATTTGTTTCATCCGCTGAAGAAATTAAAATGTTCTGAGTTGCACGCTAGTTAAGATAGAAAAGATGAGATGCAAATTCTCTCTAAAACGAACTGTTTGGGTCAGTGAGCTTTTGTTGGGTTCAAATAAATTTGTAGTTTGATGAAATCGTATATAAATATTTGAAGATACATGATCATTTAGGCTTATGGCCATATGACTTTGAAATATTGAGCCTGATCAGTACCTGGATTGTTGACTGCTTGAGAATTACCAGGTGCTGTGGGTGGTGTAATGGATAACATCTTGGAACGGAAAATCAGAAATTTAAGTTCAATTCCAGTCGGGTTCATTATATGTGCAAAGACTCTTGGGAAAGCGGGTATAAATTCACCTCTTGTATTAGTAAATCATTCTCATCTCCAAAAATATTTTACGATCTAATTTCTGGTTTTAAATCAACTGTAAAAAAAATATCATTTGCAATACATTTGTGTGTTTTCCATAATTGAAAGGCAGTCATATTGAAATAACATGTTTTATGCTATTAATAGCATGTATATGAATATCTATAAATATATATATATAATTCCAGGTGAAGAGGACTCAAGGTTTTATTATTTGAGTGCCCCTGCATTTATTTTATGAACATTGCTCAATATAATAAATATTATAGAGCTTAATATAATTATGCAGTTATGAATTAATTGTACATTGCGACACGGACATTTCTATGTTTCGAGATAGATTCTCTTCATCAGACAATGTTTGATGTTGGTTGTACAGATGATTTACATTTAAATAACAATCTCGAGAATCTATATGGAAATTTATGTGTCGCAATGTACAATTAATTCATAACTATATATAAATATATATATATTTAATTTACAGGGTGTGATGGGTAAATTGTTGCTAGTTTATGTTTTAATTTTGTGCATGAACTTTGCTTTTGATTTTGACTGCGCAGTATAGTAGGGTCAGTTGGGCACCATCTGTGAGAAAAAAAAACACCATGACACAATTCACTCCACTAGAAATTCGGAAATGGCATGCTGTACTCCTTGGCATTCACACTGGCAGCTCCAATACGAACACTTCACAGAATTTTGGTGTCAATTTGAGGACAGTGCAGAGGATTTGGAAAGAGTTAGATGAGTCTAATGGTGATTATGAAAGTGTTTAGAGTGATCACAATGTCATGCCGCCATTTATTTTCCCATGGGAGCACAGACTCAACATGGAGATCTGCATTAAATGCTTTAAATAGGTAGTGCTGCCTTGGGGCAAGAAGGTGGCTGTTGGAAGACTTTATCTCTGGCAACAGGACTCTGCACCATGCCACACAAGCAGGAAAACCCAGTCATGGCTGTCAGGTAAATTTCCCGTGATTACATCACTCCTTTACATCTGGCCAACTAACTCCCTAGACTGCGACCCCCTTAATTATTATGTGTGAGACACGGTTGAGTGAAAAACTTACAGAACTCCTTGTAATACCAAAAATGACTGAAGGCAAGATTTATGGCAGCATTCACTAACTTAGACAAGGAGACGGTATTTACCAACCTTCCTGCGCAAGGTTAGATGTGACACAAGGTCAATTTATAGTGGGTCTTCCCGGCCATATAGCCAGGCCAAAAAATATCTGTCTATTATTACTGAGTCGTGATTCTACCCTTCGGTGGAACCACGACTGGGTTAGTGCTCTCTTCTTGGAAGCAGAGAGTGGTCTCTACCCGAAGGCAGAGAGCTGACAGTGTCATAGTAACAGTGGCAAATGCCGGCTGAGAGAAGGAGACAGTCCAGAAGAATTGCAGGAGATTCTGAAGTCATCTGGAAGTTATGGTAAAAGCCAATGGTGATTTTTATTTACATAAATTTACTCTTTAGTATTTCAAGATAATTTTGTGTAATTTTGATAAATATATCTGTTAAAATATAATATCAGTATTCTCATTTTGCATAATTTAGACAACAATTTATTGATTGCACCCTGCATAAATTGAGCTACTTGATATTTGTTGTTTTTTATTCTTTTGTTTTTTTTCTTTTTTTTTTTTTTTTTTTTTTTTTAAATTCCTAACTCTCTTTGCCACTCCCTTATGGTAGTTGGTGATCTTGTAACAAAGGGATTTTTACTTGAATGCAAATAATATTGAACACTACAATGAAAATTTGAATTTAATATTTCATTTTGAAAATTTGTATACCTATTTATATATTTTTATTTTGTGTATTATTTGGTATTGTTTTAGAAACAATTGTCTTGTTCTGAGATGAACTTAGTTTGCTTTTTGGCATAAATAAATTTGACTTAAAAATAACGGTTGTCATATTTCTGCAATCATGACAAAATAGTGAATGCCAAATTTTGGGAAACAATTTGAAGTTGACAGTTTTGAAGAAGAAATTGCAAATTGGAATTTGTCGAAAAATGCTTCCTTTCAAAAAAAATCACTGAATTGTTTGTTTGTTTGTTTTTTTTTTTGTTTTTTTTTTTTGTCGTGGTCTTTCCATGTACCATTCTGTTTTCTAAATCTTTTATTTATTTTTATTTTTTTTGACTTTAAGAGATAATTTTTTTTTATGTTTTAATACTTTGTGTGAACATGTTTGTGTCTCAACCCACCAGACAGCTCAAAACCTATTTTTAAGAACTTGGTTGGTCTATGACAATCTTGATGTAATTTGGCTAGGGTCTTGGAGGTCAAGAATACAAACAAAAGTTTAATCTGAAAAAAATATCTATTTAGTTAAAAGGACAAAGTAGGACAAAACTTTCTTGGGTTAAATTAAACATGGTAAAGATTTACATAATTTGTAGCTATTACATTATTTTTACTTACTTTTTTCTTGCTTAAGAAAATGTATTTACCTAGACTCATGTACTAATACATTTTTGAGTTTGTTTTTTTTTTTTAGGTATCCATTATTTTATTGTAATTACTTGTTGGTTGGAAAAAAAATTATAAAAGAAAATGATGGAAATAAAACCTCAAATATAAATGTTTCTCCATTATCTAATTTATTTACATAAAATGTAATCAGGGAAAATATTTAATTCCACTAAAAACATGTTGAGGAGTAGATACGAGTTAATTTTTAATAATTATTAAGCATTAATGCTGTAAATTCTTTTTCTTAAGCAACGACCTATTGTAGCAAGGGATGAATGTGTATCAGGTAGAAAAAAAACCTCTTATTATAATTCTGCTTGTCCCACTCTTAACTGGTGTTTCACTGTGCCACTTTCATCTCATAAATATTGGGTGCTGTTTCAGAGAAATAGAAAAAGCTGTCCATTTCAAATCTTTTCATTTGTACTCTCTTACAATCAACATTCATATTTATGATTGTTATTGTAATATTTCGTTAAAGTTAAGTACAAATATTTACTAATGTAATAGGGGAATTTCTATTAATATTTTATCATTATAAGCTTATTCAATCATTAACTTAAGAATTAAGTTTCATTATAAAATTCAAATAACTCTTCAAGTATTTCTAGTTTCACTATAATGTAAAAAAGGTATTTTAATAAATCAAAAAAGATTTTGTTTTAAAACACATTCAATTTAAAATGGAATATTTATTTGTCTCATGAAGTCATTAAAATAAAAAAAAATGAGTAAAAAAAAAATTGATGTTGAAATATTAATGAAATTATTATTTTACATCTTAGAGAATTAAAAAATAAACTACAATTAATAGAATTAAAAATTAAAAACTTCTGTATTTGTCTATACTTCTGAGATGAGGTAGTATTTACATTATTTACATCGTTTGGACTGTTGTCCTCATCTTTATTACCATGTTTACAATGTTTCCTAGCACCTGAAGAGAGCCTGAGCTTTCTTCAGGTGCTAGGAATTTTGAACTGAACCCTTTATTTCTATCACTGGTTTATATCATTCTCGTTTCATGTGTGAGGTCACTTCTGGTAGCTATGTAGTTATCTCCCTTTAACTCAACTTTCCAAGTTATTTGATCCCCACTGCTGTAGCGTGGGATTGAACTCGCAACTAATTGGGTTAAGTCACTGGAACTAATCAACGCCTATCAGTCAGTTAAGTGTCATATGTGATACACGCTTGAGCAATCATGTCTCAAAAGAGATGACTGACTGGGCAGAAAATTATCCCGCAGTAGGTTGCCATTATTTTCTGTGGTAGACTGGTTGCTGACCAAGGCCATAGAAACCCCAACCTGTCTTGTTATTTAACCCATAACTGAAGGGAAGAGACGGATTAATACCTTTACCAAGAGTATTTGTGCATAAATGAATGCGAGGAATTCAACTGGAATTTGAACTTGGCTCCTTGGTTTTCTCGTCCTGAGCTGATATCCACTGCACCACAATGCACATCCACAACCAACACCTATATCTATCGCATATAATGTAGAAAAATTCTGTATATTATTTGTTTCTTGACTTTTTTTTTTTTTTTTTTTTTTTTTTTTTTGGTCCTAGATCCTGGATGGGAAAGTAGCTATTGAAAGGAAACCATCATGTGCAGTCTTCATTCTTTAAGAAAATTTGAAGAATAAGTGGTTATTATTGCCACTATTTATATTTGGACTATTGTCCTCATCTTTGTTGTTGTTATCACAACATTTCAGCTATTGTACACTCATCTTTCTTAGGCATATATTGATCTGGGTAATCTATAAGGAATTCTGAACTCTTTATTCTATGCATAGAGATAGGCTATTCTCATTCAACTGCTCATGTCTATGGCCATATCTAGTTGTTTTATTTCATACTGCTCAGTAGCTGTTCATCCCTTTACACTGAGTGCAAGTACACACTGCTCATCTCAGGGATTGAACTCACAATCACTGTTACAAGATTTTAAAAATGAACAATTTAATTCACTAGGGCACTGTCAGTGTGTTTCTTAAATTAAAAATAAAAGGAAAGTAAAAATTTTATGGAATCCCTGTATACTTTTGATTTTTTTTTTTTTTTTTTTTTTTTAATCATATCACCCCAAGCAAGGCGGTAACGCCACTGATGCGCAGGGGGCTACGTAAGGGTAAAAAGAATGGAAAAGAGAAAACCGGAAACCGCATCCTAAACAGGAAACAAGGGATGAGCCTCTTCACCTGTTCAATAGATGTGGGTGGAGTGTGAACCGGGCGATAGTTTAGTCTATCTACTCCAATTGAAAAAAAAATAAGAAATAAAAATAAAAAAGGAAAAGAGTGAAAAGATTGGAAAAGAGAAAACCGGAAACCGCATCCTAAACAGGAAACAAGGGGCTTGTTTAATGGCATATCAACACCTTATGGGTCATTTAATGCAGAAATTTGATTTTCTTGAAGTAATAAAAATGTTATTCTTTTACTATTGAATACATGGTAGTTGGTCTATATCTTTTAAGCATATACATGTTTGTATGAACATAATTATGGCAGTGATGTGTGTTTGTTGAAGCTATATTTTGGAATATAGTTTGATTTCTTAGAAATTTAGGATGTTATATGAATTAATATAGTGTTGGTAATCTTTCTTTATAAAACATATATTGCTGGTATTTTTACTAAACAAATGTATTTTTATACAGTTTTGTTTTTGTGTGTGTCGGGGGGGTTCACTATTTGCCCATAGCACCCTAAAAGGTGCTACCACCCCGGCTCAGGGTGGTCCTGGGAACAGCTATTATGAGGTGGTTCCACATTCCTCTATCTCTTGATTAGAGGCCTTGCTACAAGTTGTAGTCCATCGTCATACCCAGGATTTGTATTCTTTTTGAAAAGAGGGACAGTTTATAGAAATGTAAAAGCATTGTTTTTAAGAAGATAGAGCTTTGCTTTGATATTTTAATTCTCAAAACCATATTTCTTAACACGCTGAGGAGTAGGAGTGAGACGGCATATGGGTTTACCAATGACTAGAAGTTGTTGGTTAGAAATAGGTTAAGTATCAAGTTGCAGTGTGTAAACGTCATTTGATAGCTTCGTAGAATTAATCATACCACTAAACGTGAGAGTACTAGTAACATGAAAACATCATTTGCATATCTGACTAAAAGATTTTAGTAATCAAAATATGATTTTCAAGACAATGAGGAACAGGAAGCTAATTTCAAAAATCACATTTGTATTTTGTTTTATCTTTTGTTTTCATATTCAGTATTTATGACACAAGACTGAAAATGAATCTTTGTCAAAATAAAGAGAACAAAACAAGCATTACCTGAATTAGGTACAAAGTAATTATCTGAAAAACTAATTAAGATGCCAGTAATATGGAAAGATGCCAGTCCAAAGGAGAAGCATTTCTTTTTAAAGACATCCTGTTATCTTTATTTTCTTTCAAATGACTCCTTCAGTTCAGAATCCAACAAATCCAAGTTCCTAATTTATGCACACCAAAAAGGTGTAATTTTTTATATTAGCAGGTATTAAATATAGTTTCATTTTTTTTTTTTACTCCAAAGTTTATTCAATGCACATATATAGTGACTACTTATAATTCCGCTATGTTAGTGTATATTTGAATGTATAGACTTTTTTCCCCCAAACCTTTCATCCTAAACATATTCTATATTCTATATACACATCTAAAGATATTATTATTAGAGAATATTATTATATTATCCAAGAATTAATGCTTCTAAAAATGAGGAAAAAATAAAGGTCTTTAAGTTTCTATGTTAATAACAGTAATGTATATTTTAATGCACTTAAAAACTATTAATTTTTTTATATTAGTTTGTATGTATGTGTAAATTTTTATTTCAGTGTGCGATATATATGCACATGTGTGTATTTATTTGTTTATATGTGAATTACAGATTGTGTTTCTCATTGCATATTTTATTTATATTTGTTGGTAGAGAGAACTTCATTATAGACTATCTACTAAGCGGTCACATTCAGAGAAACTTCATCCTATATTTTTACATGTACTGGATGATGGGGGATAAGAAAAAAGCTGTTGTTTAAGTACCAACTGCTGTATCTAGGAACAAAGTTCAGTCATTAATGATCCATTTGAAGTTCCTGGATGTACCATGTAGAACTTGTTTTGTTCATTTAAAAAAATACATCTGACTATTTTCATGAAACTTGCACATCACCAGGTAACTCTACTAGTGTATATATATATATATATATATATATATATATATGCACACATAAGTAAATACACTAGCCACATGTAGAATGAAAGAAAATACATAAAGAAATACCCTTTCTATGTTGAAACAGTTAAAGAATTTCTGTGTAAACATTTTTTTATTTCTTATAAATTGCTCTGCTTTCTTTAAATACATGACAAAATCTCAACCACTTATCCCAAAAGTGGACAAAATCCCAGTCTCATTAATAAATTTAACATTGAAAATTCAAGGAACTTTTAGTTCAAATTGAGACATTAATAATAATATCCAATATATACACTTACATGTGCAAGAAAGATAGATTTCTGTTGCGTACTTCACAAATGTATGGATTCAGTCTGTTTGCTATTGAAATTCATTGTACATTGATCCAACCTAAAAAAAAAAAGAAAAATTTAACAATCTTATAGTCATATATTTAATATATTTCATAGTTAGGGAGTCATAGTATATCCTGTAGCATATTCGTTGTTATGCAGTGGATATCAGCTTCGAATGAGAAATCGGAGAGCTGAGTTTGAACTCCAGTTGAATTTGTTGCATTCACTTATGCACAAATACCCTTGGAGAAGATATTGATCTGTCTGTTCTCTCCAATTATGTAGGACAGATTAGGTTCTGTGTAGCCTTATTTCAGGCTAAGTTAAGCTTGGTAAATATCTATAGGTTCTTGAATATAAGTAGTGTAAGAAGAAAGAAGAGGAAATGGACATCACTTTTGAAGATGATTTTGGATTCAAGCCAGTTAATGATCTCAACTGCTTCAGCAATTCCTATTTTTTCATGGCTTCCTAGGATATATCCAAATGTTTCTTTGACAACAAATGCACTAGTTGTCCCTTGCTCTCCCATTTGTTCTCCTTCTTTCTTGGAGGTCGATTTGCTATTTATACAAACAAGAGAAAACATTTTAAACATATAAAAACTGAAACTGATGTAAGGCTACACTTTATTATTGAAGAAGCTATTTGGTATGAGATATTGACTGCTCCCTGTTTGTGTCATCAGAATTGACTGCA
This sequence comes from Ascarosepion bandense, assembly GCA_037127315.1. NCBI lineage: Eukaryota > Metazoa > Mollusca > Cephalopoda > Sepiida > Sepiidae > Ascarosepion > Ascarosepion bandense. The sequence goes on along the minus strand of JBBBDQ010001635.1, from coordinate 676,907 downwards.
TAAATTAATATATGATAGGATAAAATAATGCATAATTATGAAAGTTCATTAGTGCTTCAGCAGTATCAATTAAGCACAGTGAAGTACTTACTAGTAATTTGTATGGTGGCACTAACCAGTTCTTGGGTACTGACTTGAAGGTCAATGTTTTTTTATTTTTTTTATTTCATGGCAGTAAGGGTAGGTATTTGTCAGCTGTTCCCTGACATCTCTCATTCATTCTCATTTCTCCAGGTGGGCAAGGAGTGGGTGGGGGTAGATCTTTTGATTTTCAACAGAAGAAAACACAGAGTACTTAATGAAAACTGTTTCAAAATAGATGCCTTGTTTGATTTCTTGAAAGTGGATGCCTTGTTTGATTTCTTGAAAGTGGATGCCTTGTTTGATTTCTTGAAAGTGGATGCCTTGTTTGATTTCTTGAAAGTGGATGCCTTGTTTGATTTCTTGAAAGTGGATGCCTTGTTTGATTTCTTGAAAGTGGATGCCTTGTTTGATTTCTTGAAAGTGGATGCCTTGTTTGATTTCTGTGATATTAAAATGAGTTCCTAGAAATCAATGCAACTTTAATTTATTTCTTGAACTTTTTTCTTTTTTTTACTGCCTCACATATGATAGAATTTCTCTATCTTCTCTGACTGTTGCAACCAATCAAGAAATTTATCTCCTCAATAAAAGTTATTGCTTTTTCTTGGTTCATGAGTAATAGTAAATCTGTGTTAGGTTTTTTTGAACTTTTTATTTTTGCCTCTTGAACTTTTGATGTTTCACTTGTGATTTTGGATTTCTATTTTTACTTGTCTTTCCTGCCGTTTGTATTTGTGAGACTGGATTTGGACTTTTTTACCCTCCTTGTTGTTTTGGATGTTTTATAGATTCACATAGCCAAAACAGCATTGGTCGATCTTGAATAAGATAGCCTGACAGAGCCCATTCCTTTACTGGCTAGTTTTGATTTAAAATTTTTCCTTCTTCCAGACTGGTAGCTACCTTAAGGCAAGAGGGTTCAGTTTGCCTTGCTATTTAATTCATAACTGGAGAAAGATGGATTCCAAGGGTATTAGTGCAAACTGATCAAAACAAAATTGAATGAAAATTGAACTCAAATTCATTTTCTGCACTGTTACACTCTCTCTCTCTAATTTTTAAAAAATTTTTACTACTTATTTGTCATAGTTGTAGCAAATGCAAAAATCCATTTCACCAGTTGCTTTTTTTTTTTAAATTTAAAAACATTTTTTTTACTTTAAATGAACAAATATAGAGATATATGATCCATTAAAAAATGGACTGCCTATTTAATATTATTGAAAAAGTAGTCAACCTTGAGTCAATTGGTTTGCTTCAAAATACTTCACTTGAGACCTGAAACACTTTTCTAAGAATCCTTTTAGTTTTAGAATTTGAACTGTAGCAGAGTGTTATGCCAAAATACCCTGCATGAGAGACAACCAATGGGCAATTGGGGGTCATTTCTTGAACAGTGCAATATCCCAAGACCCTCTAATTAATTTACTGTCTCTTGGTGATTTCAGTTGATACATTTTTGTGTTTTTTGGCTTGTTCAAGGCATTCTTGAATATGGATCATTCACAGTAGATTCCAGACCAAGCATTGACATATCAAGATAATTTTGTTCAAGTTTGGTGAATATATATGTTAAAATGAGATGTTATTGTTATTTTCATATTTGCATAGTTTAGACGATTATTTATCCATTGCATCCTGTATACTTACTACAGCCAGTATTTAGGCACAAACAACTGCCAGAATATTGCAAAATGTAAGATTTAAAAAAGGAAAATTGAGCAGAAAATAATTTTTGTTTTATCTTTTGTTACTGGAACTCTCTTAGCAAATGCTTCCCGATGTTTGGCACTTATTAATAGCTTAGATCAGTGGTTCCCAACTTTTTTAAGCTCATGGGTCCCTTTGAACCCAAGATTTTTCTGTGACCCATAAAATTACTATAGTGCAAAAAATTACTTCCATTTTACATAGAATTTAGCCATTATTCACATTATTCAGACTGTTGTTCTTACCTTTATGGCCAAAACATTGTGGATATAGCAATAAAGATGAGAACATCAGTCCAAATAATGTAAATACTACCTCATCTCAGAAGTATAAACAAATATAGAATATATCCAATGGCTAATTTTGGGGAAACACTGGCTTTGGTGAATGAATTTTATATTTTTCATTTGTTAAAATTGTAGTTTAGTTGTTGAATTTGTTGAGATTGAAGAGGAATAAATGGTATGAAAAGAAAATACTGAAATTGGTCATGGTTAAATGTAAATGGCAAGAAACTTCAAAATATATATTGTACTTGTTTTGTGTAAACAAATATTACTACTGTTACACTTTCATGGATTTACTGTAATTAGTTTCAGAATTTGGACCCACCTTTGAAATTTGTTTGTATTTTTTATTTTAAGAACTCTTTACTTTCCTTAACCCTTGAATGCAGAGCCGAAGAAATTGGTGCCGCCTGTACTAGTAAGATAGCATGATGATGACAACATACCTGACATGTAAATCATGTTTTTTCTTTGAGTCAGGAGCTGGCCTTTGGTTTGCTGGCAGCATGAATAATTGTCAAAAAGCTCTTTCATGTTTGCTTGAGCAAGGGAGGGTGAAACTGAATTTCAAAACACCCTCTTCCTAAGCACCACCTACCCCTATCTATCTTTTCTATGTTTTGTGTATTTATTGAAGAATCTTTCTTTTTCAAGCTGCTTAGCTTTATTGTCATGCAAGTAGCCTCATATATTTTTCTCGATAGAAACTTTAGATCAATCAGTTTTCAGAATTTGGCATGCTGATAAGAAAACAATGTTGATATTCACATCATGTAAATGTCTTATGATGTTCAGCAAATAGAAGAGGAACAAGAAAAATCTCTTGCCTGACTTTGAAAAGACTTCTTTTTTCCCCAGCTGGACTAATTCATGCTAACTTTATATAATACTAGCAGTATAGCCCGGCATTGCTCGGGTGTAATGAAAGCTTTAAAACTAATCCATGGTCCTGGAGCTCAGACTCTTTGGACGTTGGCACGAAAGACTAAAAAAAGCAATAGTTGTTTCCAGTTAAAGCGAAACCGTAGACTGAAAGAAAAATGAATGGATATAAGTCAAATTTTGATTTCCTGGTATCGATATCAAATTTTCTGCACTATTGTAAGAACTGCAACCTTGAAACTTCTGAATATCGTTTCTTATGTCTTTGTTTATGAGTGTATCAAATTTGATTAAAATTGGACCACTCCTTCTATAACCCGATTTTTATCGATTTTCGATATTTATTGGGAGTACCTCGACACAAAACCTAGCTAAGAACACTCGCAAACACTTATAGTACAACTGTAAATTTTCAAGAAAATTGGTTTAGCCGTTTCGGAGTCTATAGGTAACGGACACACACACAGACACACACACACAAATTTCCATTTATAAATAAGTTTAGATGTTACTCTATAGTAGCTATCTGATTTGGATACAGAATTATAATCCAATGTTATATGGTTCAAGACCAGTTCCAAGGTTTTTGGAATTATTTACAAACAACGAATTCACTGTACTGTTGATTCACATGTAGAACAAGATGTCTTAATGTATGTAAAATATGTGAATGTATTTTTTTTCATCTGTAATGTAATCTCCAATTTACATGAAAAGTGTGAAGTGATCAGTTTTCAGTTTTGTGCAATGAATTAAGAGGATTTTAGAAACAAGTGTAAACACCTAACATATATCTTTGGTTGTTGAGAATGGTGGGGGTAGCAAATATTGAGGTTACTATCAAGAAAAAGTATCCCCCAGCTGTACAAGAAAGAGGGGCAAATCATGACAAATACACATGGCAAATCATTCTTGTCAAGAAAAAAAGCAATTGTATATACAAACTGGCCATTTATAAGGGGAACCACTTTGCATTAGGAGCCAGGCCACTATACAGAATGTATTAGTTTTTTGATGCAAGTAAATAAAATAGTCAAAATCTTAGTCGTACCTGAACCTTATTTAATTTTTGATTCATATAAAGAATTTCTCGAATTGTGTGTGACCTCTTAATTGCTCTGATCTATGAAAACATAAAAATACATTTTTGTAGTAAGAATACCAGCAATACATCTTCATAGTAAAAGAAAAAAAAATACCAGCAATTTGAAAAAAAATATACCAAAGGTCCCAAGAAAATTAAAATTTTATCATTAAATGATCCATAAGAATATTTGTTTATATTTCTGAGATTAGATATTGTCATTATTTATACTAATTACATTGTTCAAACTATTGTCCTCATCTTTGTTGCCATATTCACAATATGGAAACAAAGATGAGGACAGCACTCTGGACAATGTAAATGATCTATAAGGAGTTAATATGCAGTTAACCAAACCAAATTGTAAATGAATGAATACAGTATATACAGGGTGTAAATGATAAATTGGCAGTTTGAGATCTCAGACTTTAAACCTTGATAAAGAAGGGACATTTAAAGACATTTAAGATTTGCGTATGTTTATTTAACTGTTTTATTAAATACAAACATTTTATTCTATGCGTCCACCTTCTGCGTCCACAACTTGCTGAATACGACAGGCCTTGACAGCTAACTCTTTCTTGATATCGCGGAATGCTCGCCTTACGGAGGTCTTCAGTGAGGCCACACTGTTATGGGGGCGAGCATTAGAGACTTTCTCAACATCGCCCCATAACCAATAGTCGCAGGGGTTCAAATCTGGCGAACTAGAGGGCCAGATATTTGAGGACACAAAAAACGGCAACTCTCTCTTCAAGAAGGTCTGCACTGTTTTTGACCCATGAGCAGGTGCAAAGTCCAGGATGAATATCATTTTGTTGGGATCATCGTTCTTCTTAATCCAGGGTAAGAGAACTTCCTTCAGAATCTTCAGATATTCCGCCATATTGATCTTCAGGCCAACTTCAATGAAGTGACGGGGCATGACTTTCCCATCGCTGGCAATAGCTCCAAACACCATGACAGAGACAGGGTGTTTACTCTGCATGACTGGAGGAACACAAGAAGGGTCAATGGCGATAACTCTTGAGTTTCTGCAGTTGGCGACTTCGTCTACCACGAACTTTTTCTCTCCACAAAAATGCGAACGGTACCACCATGGTGTTTCGGGTGATTGAGTAGCAAGTGGCTTCTCTCTTTACGAATGGTCTTAGATTTCGCGGTAAGAATGTTACGACATCGTCTGCAATATGACTTCATCCCAAGATCTTTCCGTACTGCATTAGAAATGGTCATTTTGGCTACATTCCGCTTTTTCGCCTGGTCAACCATTGACTGTGATGGATTTGCTGCAATGGATCATTTCAAACCTTTTGGTGGGGATTTTATCACTTCTCGGGCTGTGAACCTTCCTTTGCATGTCTTTACCTTCCCTTAAGTTTGCTACAATACGATAAACGGTCCTAGGAGCATAGCCAGTGTCTCTGATAATGTCAGATGTCTTATGCCCGGCGCGGAACAATTCAGCAATAACCATTCTATGGTTAAATTCTACACTGGCACTCATTTTGTTAGTATTTTTAGGTGGCTAATCTGGACTTCAGACTCTAAAGAGTACAGAAACTAACATTTCAGACCGATAATGCCGCTTTAAAAAACCTAAATTGCGGATTGAAATTACTGCCAATTTATCATTTACACCCTGTATTTGCAGTAGTTTCTCTTAGATTATGAAAGAGTACATTAGCTATGGGTAGCAGGTATCTTAAAATGTAGATAGTTTGTTAGGTTACGAAATGAAAATTTCTTATATTTACATTGTATATTTAAAAGTTGTCATTTTAGTCAATGTTGGCAAAGCTTACCTTGCCTACCAAGAAGTCACTAGATTATAAAAGTCATGTCGCATCTGAAGATGGAAAAGAAATTGATGCTTGTTTGGTCATCTTTAATATATTTAATTAAAATAATATTCCTCCTCATTGTCAATAATATAATCCTATATATTTGTTGATCCCTTGAGTGTACAAATCTTCTGTTTTCAATGCAAACAAACATTCAGTATTGGTTTTAAACTCTTCACAATTGTTTTCTCTTTAAAACTGTAGCAATGATCAGAAAAGATAATAGTCAAATAGAGTAAGGTCAGGAGATTAAGAAGGATGAGGCAAAAACTTTCAGATTTAGTGCCATAATCTTTTCCTGAGTAACTTGGACAAAGTCATTATCATATAAGAGCAAAAAGCCTTTACAATTAACCAATGATGGGTACTTTTTCTGCAAATTTTTGTACAAGGCTTCCAAGTGATAACAATAATTTTCCACATTGTTTTCTTTTCGTTTGGCTCTTCATGATAGATGAAACTCTTAATATTCCACCAAACAGATCATAACTTTTTTTTCAGTCATATTCATAGTTTTGAGATGGACTCTTCTTTTTTGAAGGGTACTAACAAATTGTCACTTTTTTAGTAGAAACTTAAATGTAATTTAAATATCTACTAAAATAAATAAAATAAAACTAAATAATTTAATGTAATCCAAGAATTTAAATGTAAAGTCAATAGTCATCTCCTGTCTCACTAACCTGCATCCTCTCTCATGCTCCTTTCTCTGTCCACTCCACTCTCATCAGTATTCTCATCCTTCTCTTACCCACTTCCTGACACCCCCTATAAACTGTTACTCTTTCTCATCACTTTCCTCCTATGTAACCCCCTGCAAAACAGTGGCAGTAAAATGCCTTTCTTGGGGTGATTATGATTATAAAAAAAAAAATATAATTACAGAGAGCTCACTTTTTATCACTGGTAATGATTCTACCAAGTAAACTTTTGGTAGCAAGCCTTAACAATTTCAATGCTTAGCAGAAGATGACTCTAGTATTTGTCTCTTTCTGAGATGAGGTAGTATTTACAATATTTACATTATTCGGACTATTCTCCTCATCTTTGTTGCCATTTGTACAACATTTCGGCCATTGTACACTCCAGTCTTCTTCAGGTGCTAGGAATTTTGAACCAAAGAAGGCCAGAGTGTACAATGGCCAAAAGGTCATACAAATGGCAACAAAGATGAGGACAATAGTCCAAATAATGTAAATACTGCAGAAGATAACTCTTTCATTAAGCTGATAATCATTCAAATTAGGAACCCACTGACCAAGTTTAGACACTTTTCTGAATTCATAAAGGCATTGTATTTTATTTTTGTATACTATTGTTTAATTAATACAAGACTCAAGAGCCATTCAAGGTAGGAGGTTACTCATGAAGTTTTTGTAAGGGTGTATAAGAAAGGAATAAAAGGTGCACATTATGGATAGATAAGGGTTGATCTTAAGCTTGAATAGGTTAAGATTATAGTGATTGGGGGAAGTACCCTTTCAGGAGTCAGTTTCACAGAGTAATAGTTCTATGGAAGAAGCAAAGTAGAATTTCCTTCTTACCAATGGCATATGGGGAAAATGAGGATGATTTGACTCTGTGTAAGGGGCATGGCTGGTCCTAATTGTGAAGGTCTGAACTGGTGGAAGTAAGGAACAGAGCTTGTCTAAACTTTAGACATGAAAATGACAATAGCATGGTGGTGAGAGGCTAGCAACCTGTCTATAAGGTTTACAATCAATGTGTAACTTGCACTATATTCTTAGTTCTTTTGCAGATTAGAATTTAATATGCAAAGAAAGAAAAAAAAGGATAAATATTAATGATTTTTTTAATGTAAGTATTGAAAAAGCAAAGTAATCCTGTCAAAAATTCGGCAGGATTTTCTTTCTTACCTAATACATCCAAATCAAGACCTTGGGGAAAAATCAGGACCAAAAGGAAAAAAAAATTGATTCCAAATTTAGTCATTCAGTTAAGTGTCATATGTGGTACATGCTTAGGTGATAGTATCTCGAAAGAGACATCACTGACTGGGCAGGTTTTCCTGCAGTAGGTTACCATTACTTCCTGCAAATGGAACGAATTCAATTGGAATTCAAACTAAGCTCTCCGATTTCTTGTTCTAAGTTGATATCCATTGCACCACGACACATCTAAATTTAGTAGGTTCCCTAAAATATCAGATGATTGAGTAGAAAAGGAAATCGGTTGGAAAGTGTGTAAACTACAAGGATTTAATCAATGCAAAAATCTACTTATAGATTATCCTACTCGTATATTATGTATATACGAGTGTGTTGTGGTGCAGTGGATACCGGCTCGAAACGAGAAACCAGGGATCCGAGTTCAAATTCCAGTTGAATTCATGGCATTCACTTACGCACAAATACCATTGGGAAAGGTATTAACCCGTCTCTTTCCTCCAGTTATGGGTTAAATAACAGGACAGATTGGGTTCTATAGCCTTAGCTGGCAACCAGTTTACTGCAGAAAGTAATGGCAACCTACTGTGGGATAATCTCCTGCCCAGTCAGTCATGTGTCTTTCAAGACATGATCACCCAAAGCATGTATTATGTATGAAAGGACAACTGTTTTCGTTTTTCCTTCTTTTTTCTTTTCTTTTTTTTTTTTTGTACCCGCTTTTTTAACCAGATACAAATAAGTAAATATCAGTCAGTTAAGTGCCATATGTGATACACGCTTGGGCAATTATGTCTCAAAAGAGACATGACTGACTGGGCAGAAGATTATCCCGCAGTAGGTTGCCATTGCTTTCTGCGGTAGACTGGTTGCCAACCAAGGCTACAAAACCCAATCTGTCCTGTTATTTAACCCATAACCGGAAGGAAGAGACAGATCAATACCTTTCCCAAGGGTATTTGAGCGTAAGTGAATGCAATGAATTCAACTGGAATTCAAGTCTCTAATTAGAATTTAATAGTTATTTCCTTTGAAAATCTTTTTCCACTTGAGTGTGAATGTTGAATATGCAATATTATCATTCAGTTGCAAGTTACCTGGATTAATTTATTTTGTTAATTAAATTTATATATTTTAACAAGGGTACATTCAGAATCTTTGATTACAATGCACTGATTCAGTTATTTAGAGATTACATAACCAGACTTTCAACATTATTTAGCAGATAATAGCAAGAAAGGCAGCAACAATAATAGTATCAATAGTAGTAGTATTAATAATAATAACGATGATAAAATTGATCTTAAAATATCAATGTTCTAAACTATCAGCACTTAGCGACTGATCCAGTACATTGATTCAAAGTCAAAATCAGACTTTGAAGGCTAATGTCTGATTCCGTGCTGATGCCTGGTGCCTGTTGGACTTGCCTATTGATTTCAACATCATCATGCCCAAGTCACAAGCAGAACACTGGATACGCTAATCCAACTTCATTTTTTTTATTCTTCAGCGTTTTCATCACTTTTGACATTCTCCTCTATATTGGTGCTCTCTCTCTCTCTAATAACATGTGAGGAAGAAAGGAACGTTTACTTTAACCCTTTCATCTTTGTTAAACTCTAAATCACTTCACAGTCTGCTCTTTTAAAGCTGATCACTTTGAACTTAGCTTAACGAGCTGTTACATCAAATCTCCAATTCTGTTTCATCTAGTTTTCTACTGCATGACTAACATGACTGGTGGCTAAGATAGTTGTGTATTTTGTACAGGGATCTGTAGTAAAGCTTAGGATATTGTTGTTGATTTGTCTACTCATTCCCCCTCCATTTAGCCTTGTGTCAAGCTGAGTTATCTTAGTAAATATCAATAACATTCTGTTTCATACAATATGGTTTACTTACTGTTGTAGACCGAAATGTTTGAGTGTAACATTTAACATAATAATAAGGCTGATTATGTGAGAAACTTTGCAGTAGCAATTAGACTGGCAGATCAAAATGGATGACACAGGCCCTCGTGAAAATAGAGTAAGTTTGTTCGTATGTGAAACCATGTACAAGCCATAGGACTGGCACATCAAAATGGATTACATAGTCTAATATGGAAGTAGAATAAAGCTACATATTTGCGTATTTACTTACTTGTATTTGGTTAAAAAAGCGGGTACAAAAAAAAGAAAAAAAGACAAAACAAAAACAGTTGTCCTTTCATACATAATACACATTTTGGGTGATCATGTCTCAAAAGAGACATGACTGACTGGGCAGAAGATTCTCCTGCAGTAGGTTGCCATTGCTTTCTACAGTAGACTGGTTGCCAGCGAAGGCTATAGAACCCCATCTGTCCTGTTATTTAACACATTACTGGAGGGAAGAGATGGATTAATACCTTTCCCAAGGGCATTTGTGCGTATGTGAATGCAAGGAATTCAACTGGAATTCGAACTCGGTGCCCCGATTTGTCATTCTAATTTGATATCCACTTTACCGCAATGCACATTGAGATTAATATGCCATAAAACACAATAAAACCAAACTAAACTCTAAATGTTCAGGAATATTGGCAAGTTGTTTCAGGTCTCACAAGTGTTTGGATTCTGAGATAAATTATTTTCATGAATAATTTTTGATTAGCTTTCTTCATTTCATCTCTTTGGCTGTTTGTTCTAATTTCAGCCTCTTTGCATTTCTAATTTAATTTCCAATAATTTATAAAGACCTTTTGCATTTGATAGATTATGAATTTGTGATGGGGTCCTTAGTAGAAGACAAATGAAGATTGACTTGAATGAAATGATGATGACCTGACTTTCATACAAAATTCACTTGATATGTGAACTATGACAGGTGGTTAATTTGACCTGCTTATTTGCAAATAGATATCTAGAATCAAACATCTAGCAGGTCACTCATTTCTGTGGAGTTTTACAAATTTTTTATCTTCATTTTTCTGTAATCTTTGGATACACTTGGCCATTAGCTACAGACTTTAGCTGTCTTCCAAATTCAGAAATACATACTTGCTTAAAAAAAAAAAAATCAGTTAAATTATGGCATTTAAAAAAAAAAATTTTTTTATTATTGTCATTATCTTTTGTTTTTGCTTTGATTATTTTTGCTCTTGTCTTTTTCCTTTTTATTCTTTTTTATGTGTTCGTTTAGCCATTGTATAAATTAATTGTTCTTTTATGGGCTGTGTTCTTTCAGGATGTAGGCGATCATGGCCTTCCACATCTTATCTAGTAGCTCTTAAAACCCTCTTGTTCAGTCAGTCAGCTAAGTACCATATGTGATACACACTTGGGCAATCATGTCTCGAAAGAAACATGACTGACTGGGCAAAATATTTTCCTTCAGTAGGTTGCCATTACTTTCTGCAGTAGACTGACTGCTAATCAAAGCCATAGAATCCAATCTGTCCTGCTATTTAGCGTATAATTGGAGGAAGAAGAGACAGATTAATACCTTTCCCAAGGGTATTTGTGTGTGAGTGAATGCAACGAATTCAAATGGAATTCGAACTCGGCACTGCGATTACTCATTCCGAGATGATTATCTCTCTAAAACCCTGCTCTGCCATCTATTTGCTCAAGCCCGTCAAATATGTTACACGTTATTTTCCCCTGTCTCTCTTTCATTCTGTTTTGTGAGTATCAGATTCGCCAAGCCCTTCTTCCTCATTACATGTACCAGAAACTTCAGCTGTCTTTTCCTGATAGTAAGTATTAGTTTTCTTTTTTTTTCTTCAATCTCTTCAAAACCTTGTCATTGCTCATATGTTCATTCCATAGTATCCTCAGCATCCTTCTGTAGAACCACATTTTGGCTGCTTCGAGTCTTCCCTTTACCCTTGATGAGATTGTTCATTATTCACTGCCATATTGAAGGACAAACAGAACTGATTTACTTTATTTTTATTTTGATGATTTTAGAACTTCACCTATTTGCTGCCATGGATGATAGAATAAGTCTTAGCAAGTTGTCAGTCTTATGATAATGTGTTAGTCTTTAAGATGGTGAAGCTCCAGAAGAAAGTATGACGTATATTTATAAAATATTAAGAGAGTGAATTGGAATGTATTGGATATTCAGTTAAGTGCCATATGTGATACACGCTTGGGCAATTATGTCTCAAAAGAGACATGACTGACTGGGCAGAAGATTATCCCGCAGTAGGTTGCCATTATTTTCTGCAGTAGACTGGTTACCAACCAACGCTACAGAACCCAATCTGTCCTGTTATGTAACCCATAACTGGAGGGAAGAGACGGATTAATACCTTTCCCAAGAGTATTTGCGCTTAAATTAATGCAGGGAATTCCACTAGAATTCGAACTCGGCTCCCCGATTTCTTGTCCCAGGCTGATATTCACTGCACTACAACACACATTAAAATACTTACCTGGATAGGTATACAACACATATATTAGTTGTTTTGTATAAAATAAAATGTTTTAAATACCCATTGAAGACTTTCAATTTTAATTCATTTCTATCAGAAAAAATGGCCACACACACAAAAAACAAAGGCCAACTTGAGGTTCCACTAACCAATTATTTTATAAGAAAAACAAAAGTAGAAAATAGTCAAAACCAAAATTGTTATTTATAGCTTTTAATGATAACCTTCCAGGAGTGTTTAATTGTTTTTCTAATTAAACTGAAACCTAATGAGTTTAAATATAATTTATATTTCTGCCACTGCTGTTGCAAAACAATAATTGTCTTGACAGACAACGAGGAACAGAACACGTGTGTGTGTGTGTATATATATATATATATAAATATAAACTTATATTTTTATTCTTCATTGGTGACGGTTGTGTAGAAGAGAAGTAGGCAGAGAGAGAGAGATTGCTCATGTACGTTGGAGCTGATGGAGAGTTGTTAACCAGTAGGAATTCTCTGTTTTCTCTCTCTCTCTCTGTCTTCTCCTATCTTCTGTCTTCAGCCAGAAACCCCAGACTTATATAACCTAAAACTCCTATGCATCCCCACCCTCCAGGCTGTTGGTCAATTGGCAGCAATCATATCTTTGTCGGCTATTGCCTGTGTTTTCTGCCTTTGATATCGATCATATCTTTGTTGGCCATTGCCTTTCAAGCCTTTGTTGTTACACTCTGCTGCCACAATCCACAGTTAGAATATATTTTTGTCAATCAAGGCAATATATTACACTCCTATCCATCTTATTTTTCAAAATGTTTGCATATGAACATTTTAAGTGCATCTCGTCTCCACTCACATCACTTCTGCACAACTGAGGCAATTGTACAAAAAACATTACTTATAACAACATACAAAAAAATAATTTTCAATAATATGTTCATTGCATTTCCCTGACTTGTTACTATGACACGAACACATAAAATCAATCAATAATACAAAACAATACATTCAAACAAAAGTAATACAAAATTATCAATATCAAAGATGATATTTTACCCACCTCTCTACTTCTTGCAATTGTGCAACTGTTTCTTCCCTATTAATTCCATGCAAAGAGACACTTTCCCCAATGTAAACTCTAAGTTAGTCTCTTAAGTTAGACATAATAATGAATCAGGCCAGAACATGATTTGCTTGCAAAAAAAAAAAAAAAAAAAATTTTAACTTCCACTTAGTACGTCATTTGTCTACACCTTATGATCCTCATTAGGCACCTTGACATGATGTAATGGCTAGTGCTAGAACAATTATGATTTAGTAGTGAGCCTGATCCTCACTAGGTGCTCCATAATTTTGGCTCTGTCACACTTAGAAAATACTATTCCAAGATGTGTGATTATATAACTTATAACCACAAGAGAATTTATCTTGCACATATTTTTGTTAACTTCCCAAATTTTCTGCACATCTCAGACGCTAATCAAATCCATAACTGACTTATAGCTTCTTTTGCCACAGTGATGTCTGGTCTTTTCAGTTGGACATTAACTGTGTGTTTTTTTTTAAAATTTTTTTCATTCCTTTATTCTTTCTTTATTTTTTTCAATTTATTTATTCAATTCGACACAATCCGCCCTGGGTCTCTTACTGGCTGTCATTCCTTCCAACTAAAGGACTGATTTGCTTCATGTATTTTTTGCTTTTACATCTACCAACTGCTTTGTGATACCCTGAAGAAAATCTTTCAAGAAAAAAGAAGTAATGCACTATGCGAGAGAAAAGTGAGAGAGCACCTACTTTTTCTGTTATTATTTTTTGTTCTTTTCTTTTAAAGCTCTTCATTTTAGTCTCTCAATTCCTTGCCGCTTTTTAAAAATGTTTCTTTTTGTTTTTCTATTTAACAACACTCATCAGGAGAAAGTTTTATAATGTTTCAAGTTTGTTTTTCTTCTTGTTGTATCATACCAGTAGACATCTCCATGTATAACCATACGATCATAAGTGCTAACCGTGCCCCATTTTATATCTAATTTCCTTAATTTCAACCTTACTATGTTTGAACACAGAAATCTGCCATTATCTGCAGCACATTTCATTTGAAGTCTAATCGAGAAAACAACAACAAACAAAAACGAAGAGAAATTACCTAAAAATATCATTCTATCTGTTGATGATGGGCATGTAGTTTGCTTGGAGGATTAGTCCTATTACCTACAGTTTCTAATTCCATTAGTCAAAAAAATGGACCCATCACATTCTAAATACTATTTAACTTAATGTTTTCCACATGGACTGCAACTTCTGCATGCATTGTTACAAGGAAGCTAATCTGACTTTTTGTCTTAAGCACTCATTCCACCTGCAGTTTTCTTCTTTAACTTATTTACAGCATATCTGCCAGTACATTTAACTTCCCTTTCTCATGGGGATTTTTATAGACTTCCAAATCACCAACCTCAAACTCTACATTCTTAGTCTTACTAAAGGACTTATCTATTGTGGCTTTCTTCGCCTTTTTATACTATTCCTAGCAAAGCAGTGATAGTATGCGGTCATTCCAATGGAGGCCCTAACTTGCCTAAATTGGTTGAAGTTGAAACTTATCCCACAGTCCTGACCATATCGAAATCTACCTGTATTCCCTCTTCACCAATTCCAAAGTCTAAGTAAAAGAACTCACACTTAGCTGCTTTCAACTTGAAATTATGCTTATGCACCCCCCCCCCCCCCGACTGTGTCCACATGCAACAAATGGGCCTCTACCATATTTGAGATCATCAAAAGATCATCAATAACTGGAAGAGGTTGAAAATATCTCTTCGTTTTGCAAGGACTTCATGTCTCCCATCAACTCTCACACATGCACTCTTTACTAGAGGTATTACCCTGCTTAATGTATTCGAACAAGCCACATTTCTTAACTCCATGGTCATATTGTCAGACTCTGCACAAAATCAGAAAAAGTATGTTGTTTTATCTGAAGTTTTCTTTTTTTTTTTTTTAAAACTAGCAACTTTTTTTTATAATAATCACAGAAGTAGAGTATGCACAGGTAAAACAAAATGTCACCTACTTTTTCTTGATGTCATTGGTTACCACGATCTTTCGGCAAACATAGCAGATGGCAACCAGGTTTGTTATGAATCTATTCATTTATTTTTTTTAAAACACAGCAAGTCACTGCATACCAAATTGTGTATACTGTATAACCTCGTTCTGGGTTTTGACAAACAACTATCGTCAGACAAGCACAGGGACTCTGGTGTGAAGTAATATGCAGCTGGGGAGATATCGCGTACATACGAGAAAGCTGACGAGGGGTCATTAATCAGCAAAGAGTTCTCTGTTCTCTCTTTCTCTCTCTGTTCTGACTTCTTCTCTTCATCTTTGATGTTTTCTACCAGAAACCTCAAACTTATATAACCCAAAATTTTTACACATTTTTGCATTTTCAGGTTGTTGCTGAATTGACATCATCATATCTTTGTTGGCTATTGTCTTTAAAGCCTTTGTTGTTACCTGTGTTTTCGGCCTTTGATGTCAATCGTTTATATTTGTTGGTCATTACCTTTCAAGCCTTTGCTGTTACACTCTGCCACCACCATCCACAGTTGAAATATATTTTTGTCAGTCAAGGTAATATATTACAATAACAAAGTATTGGATGAGGATACTGAATATTTACATGGTGTATTGACTTTTAGTAATTAGAATAATAGCAGTTAAATGTTGGTAAAATTAGTTGAATATGACAGTCATTTTAGATGTGGTAAATAAGTTTGGTTGATCACATTTGTTTAAAGTAGAAGTGATAAGACTGGATTTTTCAAGTAGGTAAATTGACTTTTATGGAAAAATAAAAATGCACTTTTCTAACTAATTTTTTTTCATATGTCGAGTTTATTTACCTAAATGGAAAACGATCTTGTGTAAACCAGATAAGGATAAAATAAAAGTGAGTATTGCTAAACATGACTTTCTGGGGTGTCACATTGGATAAGTAACCCAACCCTGTCAAAATAGAATGTAAATCAGGGTTGTAACTTTAGTAATAAAGAATTTAATTTGCTTAAAGCGTAATTTTTTTTTTTTTTTTTAAGCCTTATTCCTCTTGATGCAACAAGATAGCTTGTAAGCTTCTTGGTTGTTGTACATTTCCGTATAGTTTATATTCACCAAGTTAAAAGCAAAACAAGAGAGTGGAAATTTTTCTTTTTTTGTAGTAGTTTACCATTGCTATGTTTTTTTTTTTTGCTTACACCTATATCACATTGAAACACCAGTTCTCATTAGATCAACAATGTTTAGCAACCTCGAGCCAGGTCAGTATCTATATGGGTGACCAAAGGGGAATATCAGGTGCTGTAAACTTGGATGTGTAGGAATGTAATGAATAATAGATTGGAATTGGATATTTGAGAGTCGAGTTCCAATTTCAGTTGGGTTCTTTATGTTCACTTAAGCACAAATATTCTTGGAAAAGGTGTAAATCCACCTCTTCTTCCCCCAACTATGGGTTAATTAGTAGGACTTGTATCAGTAAATCATTATTATCACCCAAAAAATTCTTAAAATCTAAAAAATATTTTCTGGCTTTAAATAAACTGAAAAAGATTGATTTGTTTTTTACAGCTTATCAATCAAACTTTTTTTTTTTTTACTATTCAATGACCTTCTAAATGTCCAAATTTTTAAGTTTGCCATATCTGATGACCTATAAGACACCTCACACCTTATTTACCCCTCAAAATGGCTAAAAAAATCTCTTCTGGATTTTATATGGAATTTGAAAGGCTTAATATTTACTTGAATGTGCATTGTGGTGCAGTGGATATTGGCTTAGAACTAGAAATCGGGGAGCCGAGTTCAAATTCCAGTTGAATTCCTTGCATTCATTTACGCGCAAATACACTTGGGAAAGATATTAATCCATCTCTTCCCTCCAGTTATGGGTTACATAACAGGACAGATTGGGTTCTGTAGCCTTGGTTGGTAACCAGTCTACTGCAGAAAATAATGGCAATCTACTGCAGGATAATCTTCTGCTCATTCAGTCATGTCTCTTTCGAGACATGATCGCCCAAGTGTGTATCACGTATGGCACTTAACTAACTGAATATTTACCTAGATGCTATAACCTACTATAATCTGATCCTGTAATACTGAAATATTGACTATAAATAGGTGAGGTTTATATGCGAAGTTGAGGTATCTGGTAGGTTAATGACTATCCAGATGCTGCAAATTACTGGCACTTGTATGTAGCCTATTGTAATATTAAATATAAATGAAAGATGTTTTATATGCTAATGAATATTGTATTTTCATATTTATGGAAGATGCTGACCTGATATGAATATTAACAATGATATAAGAAATATATGTAACAAGTGCTTCATGTTGACGACTGCCAAAATTATTTACAACATCTTATGATTTAATTATTATTATTATTACGGCATATCACGTTAATTACACCGGTTCTCGTTCGATCACCGGATTTAAGCAACCTTGAGCCTGATCAGTACTTAGTTGGGTGACCACTTGGGAATACCAGGTGCTGTAAGCGTTCAGTGATGGATGTGGGTTGTGGTGCAGTGGATATTGGCTTGGAAAGAGAAATTGGTGAGCCAAGTTTGAATTCCAGTCAAGTACCTTGCATTCACTTCAGCACTGGTACCCTAGGGAAAGGTATTAATTCATCACTTCCCTCCAGTTATGGGTTAAATAACAGGATGGGGCTGGAGGCAACCCATCTAGTGTTGGTGTTACAATAAAAACACCCTTGGTAGCCCTGGTGAAGCATCAAGTATTCAGCTATTTGACAAGATTATGAATTTCACTGCAAACTGTGCCAGGGTTCCAAATGCACAGGGAATACTGGAGGGGTGTAGTGAGTTCTATCTCAGCCAAGGCTGCAAGATGACGATTATTTTTTTTTTAACAAAAAGGAAAAAATCCTGTGGGTTTTTCTTTAAAAAAGAAAATTTTCCAAAAATGTTTTTATTACTCTCTTTGCAAAAAAATATTCATATGAGACAATCTTTTATCTCTGGCATTTTATCTCTGGTTTTTTATTTTTTTTTATTTTAATATTTTGACTGGTTTCATTCTCCAGTGTTCATCAGGTGTTATTAATGTGTATCAATCAGTTAAGTGCTATATGTGATACAGGCTTGGCCGATCATGTCTTGAAAAAGACATGACTGACTGGGTAGAAAATTTTCTCATTGTAGGTTGCTATTATTTTTTGCAGTAGACTGGTTGCCAATCAATGCTATAGAACCCAGACTGTCCTGTTATTTAATTCACAGCTGGAGGGAAGAGATGGATTAATACTCTTTCTCAAGGGTGTTTACGCATAAGTGAATGCAAAGAATTCTACTGGAATTTGAACTTGGCTCTCAAATTTCTTGTTCCATGCTGATATCCACTGCACATCCACATTAACGTGTGCATACAACATAAATAATTACAAGATGTGAATTAAAACATGTGTTAAAATTATAGAGGATCAGTAAAAAACAAAAAAAATGATAAAGACAAAAAACTGAAGGTGGTGGATGGAGTTTAAAAATTAATTGGGGTTGGAGTATAGATATCAGGATTAAAAAAAAAAAAATCAACTTCAATAAATCAAAAAAAAAAATCAATGTCTGTTCTTATAAAACATTGATTAAATATTTGATTTGAATCCAAGAAAAAACAAATGCTACAGCCTTTTCTTTCTTTATTTATTTAAATTTCCTTCATAATTTGTCTGCACTTTAAAGATTTTGACTAAATTTAAAAAATTATCTGTGATGTTTTTCTATTGAGATGCACAGACCTGTCAGCCTCATCATTTGCCTTTTTATCCATCAAAGAAGGGACCAGGAATGGATAATGATTTTCACTGACGCTTACTTGCTCAGCTGAAAATGAAAGTTTCGTGCTGAGGTAACTTTTCCATTATTAGAAGTTTTAAATTTAACCCACTATCATCACCATTATCACTAATAACATTTTGTTTACAATTTACCATTAATAGTTTTGTAGAATACAGGATGCGATGAGTAAATTGTTGCCATTTTATATTTTTAATTTCACACATACTCGTTGTTTGTGTTTAATTTTTTTGACTGCACAGTATAGTAGGATCAGTTGGGCACCATTTGTGAGAAAAAGAGCACCGTGACCCAATTCGCTTTGCCAGAAATTTGTACTTCTTGGCATTCATGCTGGAATCTCCAATATAAACATTTCAGAGTGTTTGGGTGTCAATAGGAGGACAGTGCAGAGGAATTGCTGTGTCCCCCAAAAGATTTACTGAGAGTAACAGAAACCAAATATTCAGTCAACAGTGTAGTGTTTGGTGTGATCACTAGTGATGGCAATGTTATGCCTCCATTCATCTTCCCACAGGGCCTCAGACTCAACCCATCAAGTGCTTTGATGGGTTTGTGCTGCCCTGAGTCAAGAAGGTGGCTGCTGGATGACCCTATGTCTAACAGCAGGACTTTACCCCATGTCACACAAGCAGGAGAACTCAGTTATGGATGTCAGACAATTTCTGTGACTGCATTGCCCTTTATATCTGGCCACTTAACTCCCCAGACTTCAGCCCCTTTTATTATGTGTGGGGCAGAGTTGAGCAAAAGGTCAACAAAACTCCTTGTCATACCAAAGATGAGCTAAAGGCAAGAATTATGGCAGCATTCTTCAACTTAAACATGGAGACCATCCAGAAGAGTTGTTAGAGATTCTGAAGTTGTGGTTGAAGCCAATAAAGATTTTATTAAATAAATTTAGTCTTTAGTACTTCAAGATATTTTTTGTAATTTTGGTAAATATATCTGTTAAAATGAGATGTTTGTTTTATTTTCATTTTTGTATAATTTAGATGACAATTTATTCATTGCACTCTCTATATACCATTTATTTCTGGCTAAAGTGTTTTGACTGTTTAAATCTCCAATCTTTTTCAGGCATATATATATATATATATATATATATATATATATATAAAGTTGACTGAAAAAAAAAAGACTCTTTCATTTAATATTAATGGAAAAATAGCCAAACTAGGGTACTGTTGCTGGTGCCACTTCAACATGTGATCTGCATGCCAAATGTGTGATCTGTAACAAGGCAGATCTACTAAAGCTTGGTATCTGCATGCTGACTGCCATTTGAGTAAGTGCACTACATTAATCTAAACTTATTTATAAATGGAACTTTGTGTGTGCGTCCGTTACCTATAGACTCCAAAATGGCTGAACTGATTTTCTTGAAAATTTACACAGTTGTACTATAAGCGTCTGCAAGTGTTCTTAGCTAGGTTTTGTGTCGAGGTACCCCTGATAAATATCAATAATCGGAAAAATCTGGTTATAGAAGGAGTGGTCCGATTTTAATCAAATGTGATTGACTCTTAGACAAAGACATAAGAAACGATATTTAAAAGTTTCAAGGGTGTAGTTCTTACAATAGTGCAGAAAATTGATTATATATATATATATATATATATATATAAGGCAGAATGTTTGTGTGTGTCTGTTTATCTGCCTGTATCTCTATTTTTTTTCAGCCCTTTTATTTTAGTTTTTGCTTCGGGTTTGGCAGTAGGTGTAAATTGTAGTTCTTAGTTTCAGTCATGATACCATTTACTCAGAGGACTTATTTAGCCTTCAAAATTCAGTTTCTGATGAAAAAACTTATTTGATATCAATAGCAGGAAATCAAAATTTGACTTACATCCATTCATTTTTCTTTCAGTCTGCGGTTTTGCTTTAATTGGAAACAGCTATTGCTTTTTAGTCTTTTGTGCCAACATCCAAAGAGTCTGAGCTCCAGGACCATGGATTAGTTTTAAAGCTTTCATTACACCCAAGCAACACCGGGCTATACTGCTAGTAAGAAAATCAAAGAAGAGTAAATAAAAAAGAAATGAAGATGTAATCTTTATTTATTTATTTAAAAAAAATTTTTTTTTAATCATATCACCCCGAGCAAGGTGGTAACGCCACTGATGTGCAGGGGGCTACGTAATAGTGAAAAGATTGGCAAGGAGAAAGCCGGAAACCACAGGGAACAAGGGATGAGCCTCTTAACCTGTTCAGTAGACGTGGGTGGAGTGTGAATCGGGCGATAGATCTATCTACTCCAATTTGCTAGCTTTGTCTGTACACAGTTTGAATATCATTAAGAGATGCAACAAATTAATTTTGAGCATTCGGCTACATAATTTTCCAGCAAATAAAAATGAGACTAGATTGAAATGTTTTGAATTTTTATACTATCCTAGTCATATATAATTTCGAGCACATGTATCTTAATTGTTTATGTCGTTTTCATTATTATTTTTTTTTTTTTTAAGTGTAGATTAATACTTCAGTAGAATTGTACATGTAGATCATATTCTTAAATTCAATACTTGTCATGAGACTCCCACCACCACTTCTCTTAAGTTCCTTTTTGCTCTTCAGTACAGTCTGCAAAATGTTCTTCCAAAATTACCATCAGCTTTCCCATCTTATTCTTTTTAGTCAATAACATTTCAATTTTTGCCTTTAAGAAAAGCTGCAAATGAGAGGGGAACAAAACCTGAACTGGGGTGAAGTAATATTTAGCCAAAGAAATTATTGACTTTATGGTAATGTCTGTTCACACATGTAAGTAAAGTTCTGTCTAATTGGTTGTTAAGTTAACATCAAGGCCATCCAAATGGTTCTAAATAAGTTGGATTTATTTTTGACAGTATTTAGTTGTTTATAAAAAATAGAACAAGTTAGGAGGAATGGTGATATATTTTATTTAATTCCTTTAAATTCTCATGCTTCTTTTTCTGTCCACTCCACTCTCATCAGTATTCTCATCCTTCTCTTATCCACTTCCTGACACTCCCTATAACCTGTCACTCTTTCTCATAACTTTCCTCTTATGTAACCCCCTGCAAAATAGTGGCAGTAAAATGCCTAGCTTGGTGTGATCTTTCCTGCATGCTGGAAGTTCTCTTCAGTGCTTCCTGCTTTCCTGCATGCTGGAAGTTCTCTTCAGTCGTTCCTGTATTTAAGAATTGTGGTGAATCCTTGGACCCATCCAACTATCGCCCTATCAGTCTTCTACCGATATTCGGGAAAGTATTCGAGGCTATAATCAATGCTGAAATAGTTCATCATCTCACCGCCCACAAACTCTTCTCCGCTTTGCCAGGTCCACGGCCGACCTGCTAACAACCGTAACGGAGTACATGCTACAGGCCCTTGATGAATCTGACGAGGCTTGCGCGGTTGCTCTGGACATCTCCAAGGCTTTCGACAGGGTTTGGCACTCTGTCCTCCTATGCAAACTATGCGGTTATGGTATTACCGGTCACCTGCTTGACCTAATCCAATCTTTCTTAAATAACTGCAAAATGAAGGTCGTTCTGAATGGGCGTGCCTCTTCGTCCTACAGCACGAATGCTGGTGTCCCACAGGGCTCTATCCTGGGCCCGACGCTCTTCCTTATTTTCATCAATGACCTCCCAGATGAGATCAAGTCCCAAGTAGGCATCTATGCAGATGACACTACAATATACTCCCGCACCAGTAAGAAACCTGTCGTGGCGGACAGCCATAATCTTGCTGCTGACCTTGAGCAGGATCTACACTCTGTGGTGAACTGGGGCAAGAAGTGGCTTGTCAACTTCAATTCATCTAAGACCAAGCTGTTGTCTGTCAACCATTACAGGCAAACTCTCCTGCCTCCCATAAGCATGGAGCAAGCGATTCTCCTGGAGAGTAATACACTACGCCTCCTCGGACTTACCCTGTCCTCAGACCTCAAATGGAACCACTATATTGAATCCATAGCAAAATCTACTGCTAAGAAGGTTGGGTCACTATGTCGATCCAGGATGTTTTTTCCACCTGAATCCATCCTGCATATATACAAGTCAACCATCCGTGCGTGCATGGAGTACTGCTGCCATTTATGGTCAGGTGCCCCTGCCATTCTCCTCAGTGTTCTTGACAGGCTCCAAAGGAGAGTCTGTAATGTGATAGGTACTGATCTGGCAGCTCGACTGCAGCCACTTCTCCATTGTTGAAATGTGGCCTCCCTTTGTCTGTTCTATAAATACTTTCATGGCTTCTGCTCAGATGAACTTAAGTCACTGATGCCTCCTCAACAGGTGTTTACTCATGCAACTAGACTGGCAACTGGGTCCCACCCATTCATAGTCAGGTTAGCCAAATGAAGACGACAATTCTACTCCTGCAGCTTCTTCTCTCGCACTTCCCGCCTGTGGAACTCGCTCCCGTATTCTTGCTTTCCTGACGGCTACAACCTCCAGAAATTTAAATGCAAAGTCAATACTCATCTACTAACCACTGGACTCTAGCTCTCTCCCCACCCCTGTATAATCTTCCCTTTCTCTCCACCTATGTATCTGTCATCGCACCTGCTTTCTCAGCTTTCTATTGTTCCTTTCTAACTAGTTTGTACTCCTCACTCTTTTCTAATTAATCTTTTTACATTTATGTAGCCCCCTGCACATCAGTGGCGTTTCCGCCTTGCTCAGGGTGAAATGATTAAAAAAAAAAAAATGTATATATATATATATATATATATATATATATATATAAAAACATTACCTAGGCCACCAGATCAAATAATGTCAACAATGCTGTTGAATTCAAGAAGATATTTTATGTCTCCAAGAGTTTTTGCAGAAACGAAAATTAAGATTTTCTGGCCACCTGCCAAATCTATCTTTTCCAGCACACACACAAAAAAAAAAAAATTTTTTTTTTTAAAAACTTAATAATAAGCAGTATACATAATTTAGATTTTAACCAATGAAGCAGATATCAAATGTCAGAGAGAGGTGAATATTTCTTCGTGCACAGCTCATTGGAAGTGCAGAATTTATGTTGAGAACATCAAGAGAATCTTGGGTTATGTACATGATTGTCAATATTGTTTGGTTCTATCAGAAATGTTTATATTGGAGATTCCAGCATGAATGCCAAGAAGTACAGCATGCCTTTTCCAAATTTCTGGCAAAGCGAATTGGGTCACGGTGCTCTTTTTCTCACAGATGGTGCCCAACTGATCCTACTATACTGTGCAGTCAAAAAAATTAAACACAAACAACGAGTATGTGTGAAATTAAAAATATAAAATGGCAACAATTTACTCATCGCATCCTGTATTCTACAAAACTATTAATGGTAAATTGTAAACAAAATGTTATTAGTGATAATGGTGATGATAGTGGGTTAAATTTAAAACTTCTAATAATGGAAAAGTTACCTCAGCACGAAACTTTCATTTTCAGCTGAGCAAGTAAGCGTCAGTGAAAATCATTATCCATTCCTGGTCCCTTCTTTGATGGATAAAAAGGCAAATGATGAGGCTGACAGGTCTGTGCATCTCAATAGAAAAACATCACAGATAATTTTTTAAATTTAGTCAAAATCTTTAAAGTGCAGACAAATGATATATTCAGAAGGAAACACCCCACTGCCAAAATGTCAGTTTTAAAGGATACCTTTTAGGACCTGTACAAGATCTCAAGTGAAGAAATATTTCTTTAATGTGGAAATGTAATTATATACCGTTATAGATTAAGTAAGAAAAGATTCAATTTATAACTTTGTTATTACTATTCTTAGATTGGAAACAAGATGAAATAAAAATTAGTCAAAAACAAATAATAAACGTTTTTAGTTTTAAATATTTATGGAAGTTGGTATCAAAGTTTTAAATGTTAACTTTGACATTTTCTCCACAGTTGTTTTTCTCTAATTTGTGGGTGTGTATTTGTGGTGAGGTGGGTGGGCTATTGTTTTGCTTGGTCATAGAAAATGTTTTATTCTTTAATCTTTGACAATAATGTTTTTCCTTTTTAACTTGATTCCTTCTGCCATGACTGCTCTGAGAGTTGCAAGAGTTTTTTTTCTTTTTGGTTTGATTTACGTTTTCTTAAGAAAGTCTTGTCAAATTTTGTAAAGTTTGTAATGTCTCTGTGCTATGAAGTGGCGGTTTCTTTCTTTTCCAGTTGCTCTAAAATTGCATATTTTAAGACATTCTGTGCACTTGCCATGTAGGCATGTTTATGCAATTTGTATGAAATATTTGTAGATGTCTGAGAAAATGTTATTTCTTTTTGCTAAAATATTTTCATTTTCAGTAATGGCTTAAATAACTTTTTGACAATTAAAGCATTTTATTTTTAATTTGTTGTTTTTTTAATTTTTAAAGAATTCATTGAAAGATTTTGAATGTAAATTTTGATAATTTTCTTGATTCTGAATGAAACTCATTTCTGAGACATTTTTTTTTCTCTTATCTGGTTTATAAAATAAATTGTTTTAAGAACATTTCATTGGTTTATTACTGTATTAGCTGAGCCCTCCTAAAAATTATGATTATTTTTATGAGAAGATAGATCTATCGCCCGGTTCACACTCCACCCATGTCTATTGAACAGGTTAAGGGGCTCATCCCTTGTTCCCTGTTTAGGATGTGGTTTCCGGCTTTCTCTTTTCCAATCTTCTCACTTTGTTTTTTTTATTTTCTTTTTTTTTCAATTGGAGTAGATAGATCTATCTATCGCCTGGTTCACACTCCACCCATGTCTATTGAACAGGTTAAGGGGCTCATCCCTAGTTCCCTGTTTAGGATATGGTTTCCGGCTTTCTCCTTTCCAATCTTTTCACTATTACGTAGCCCCCTGCACATTAGTGGCGTTACCGCCTTGCTCGGGGTGATATAATTAAAAAAAAAAAATGTGTATGCAATGTATCTTGGATCAAAGTGTTGCTCCTTGGCTCTCGGTGTAATATCTCTACACTCTGTGAAGTGTTATGCCTCTATTCACACATACATGCACATACATTGTTAGTTTCTATATGTGGAACATTTGAGCAAAAATTTAACTAATAATTTCAATAAAAATGTTGTAAGACTTCTAGCTTCATAGAGAATGAATGTTTGATGTTGAATAATTTCCTGAAAATAAGAAGCTTTTTTTTAAAGAACAGTAAGTAGATTGCACCATTTGAGAAATCCTCTTTGGATTACTCATTCTTTTGTTCTTCTGCTTCATGACACTATTTTTTAAATTTTTTTTATTTTATTTTGTTGGACTTCTTTGGTCAGAATATGATTTCACTAGCAGTATAGCCTGGCATTGCCCGGGTGTAATGAAAGCTTTAAAACTAATCCATGGTCCTGGAGCTCAGACTTTTTGGACGTTGGCACGAAAGACTAAAAAGCAATAGTTGTTTCCAATTAAAGTGAAACCGTAGACTGAAAGAAAAATGAATGGATGTAAGTCAAATTTTGATTTCCTGCTATCGATATCAAATAAGTTTTTTTCGTTGTAAACTGAATTTTGAAGGCTAAATAAGTCCTCTGAGTAAATGGTATCATGACTGAGACTAAGAACTACAATTATACCTCCTTAGAGCCAAATCCGAAGCAAAAACTAAAATAAAAGGGCTGAAAAAAATACAGAGATACAGGCAGATAAACATACACAAACATCTTGCCTTTTATATATATATATATATATATATATATATATATATATATATATAATTGATTTTCTGCACTGTTGTAAGAACTGCAACCTTGAAACTTCTGAATATCGTTTCTTATATCTTTGTCTATGAGTGTATCAAATTTGATTAAAATCGGACCACTCCTTCTATAACCCGATTTTTTGATTATCGATTTTCAATATTTATCGGGAGTACCTTGACACAAAACCTAGCTAAGAACACACGCAGACGCTTGTAGTACAACTGTGTAAATTTTCAAGAAACTCTGTTCAGCCGTTTCGGAGTCTATAGATAACGCACACACACACACACACACACACACACACACAGTTCCATTTATAAATAAGTTTACATTTAGATTTAGATTTAGATAGATTATATTCTTCTGTTGAAATCCTAAGTTGGAACAAATAGGAAATAAAAAAGGATTAAATTGAAAAAAATTCTAAATAATTCAAATTTTATATTTTTTTTTATTAACTTTTAGAACTTAAATACTTTCAGTTTATGCAGAACAAATCTTATTTACATGACTGTCTTGTTAAAATATAAATCAAATTAAATTTAGTTCTCTTGTTTGAAATAAGCGTAAACTATTATTTGGAAGAAAAGTAAAACTGGTGTTAAGATCTAATCAGTTTACAGTTGAGCTGACTAGACATAGCCGTAAATTCTATGCTAACAGTTTCTTTTCTTGCACTCCTTGCCTTCTGGCTCTATGCTTTCCAGCCAAAATGTAAATGCAATGTCAATTACTATTGTAATGGATGTTTAGGTCCTTTACGATTTATATTTACGAATTGTTTTCCTGTAATTGAAGTTGGAAATAAGGCAACAATGGCACATGAATAAAACAAACAATGAATTGTATTAATGATAAACTTACAATAGTTGAGATTAAGCACACAAATAGAAGGAAAGTTGTTTCCCTTTTAACATTTATAAACAAGACGAAAAGTCAGTTGAGATTAATGTCTCTGAAAGAAAGAAAGAATGCAATGTACATACTGATGAAATGAAAGGTTCAACTGTAAAATGTGAGAGATTTGTGCACATGTGAGTTTAAGAAATAAATGGCAGCTAATTGCATCCTGCAATTGGTGTGTGAGAGTGAATTAGATTGAGGAACGCGACCCTGTGATAGCATGGTGCTATCACGGGCAGCTGAAACTGCCAACTACCTTGCTTGGAACTTGAACTGTGGGTCATAACACGTATATCCCTGCTTTTTTATAAGCCCCGATAAAATGTGGGAATGCATAAGAACATTGCATGATGGTCGTGTGTTTTGTGAATTAATAAGACACATGAGACAGGAGTAAAGTATGAATACGTACGTACATGTGTGAATGTGTAATATGAATGAACTGTGTGTAAATACATGTGATCACCCCACACTATTTACTGTCATCCTGATTCTCTTTCCTTTTCCCATTTATTATTTATGTTTCTCTTCTTAATTCTTCCCCACCCTGTAACCCCTTGTGTCTTAGTGGCTTTACTGCTTTAAAAATCTCTTAGAAATTATTTTCTAGAGATTTGAAATTTAAAGGTTAACTGGATTTTGTAAGTGTAATCCTTACTTTTTTATTAAAACATAATGAAAATAATTGTTTTTATGCACGGTAACTTGTGATTTTTTTTTTTTTTTTTAATCATATCACCCCGAGCAAGGCGGTAACGCCACTGATGTGCAGGGGGCTACATATGAGTGAAAAGACTGAAAAACCGGAAACCGCATCCTAAACAGGAAACAAGGGATGAGCCTCTTCACCTGTTCAATAGACGTGAGTGGAGTGTGAACCGGGCGATAGTTTAGTCTATCTACTCCAATTGAAAAAAAAAAAAAAGTGAGAAGATTGGAATGCCATAGGTCATAACTCTAATTATTTAATTACATCCCTCTCTTAAAATGCGCGCGAAAAAATAAAGAAATAGGGACAACTAGCAGTAATGAAGAAATTGATAATATCTTTAAAAATCGATTATCGTTACCCTTAATCTATATTTTTATATAATGTCCTATTCCATAAATAGTAGAATGGAAAAAGTCTATTTTTATACAACATTAGACGTAGTTTTTGTTTTAGTTGAATGATACTTTTGAGTTTAATACATTACTTTTATTTTTTGATTATTTTCTTAGCCGTCTAATGTTATAAAATATTAAATTGTATTGGGTAATACTGATTTAAAAAAAAAAAAATCATATAACTCCTTGAAATAATTACAAAGATAAGAAACAAAAAATGATGAAAAACTTAAATTAGTTTTTAAAAAAAAGAAAAAAATTACCCATATATTTTAGCCCAATTACCACTGGCCCTAACAGGCCAGTGGTAATTGTGTTGTGGTGCAATGGATATCAGCTTGAAATGAGAAATCAGAACCAAGTTCAAATTCACTTATGCACAAATATACTTGGAAATGGTATTAATCCATCTCTTCTCCCTCCAGCTATGGGTGACTAGCAGGATAGATTGAGTTCTAGAGCCTTGTTTGGCAACCAGTCTATCACAGAAAGAAATGGCAACCTGCAGGAAAGTGCCTAGTCAGACATGGATTGAAAGGGACATGATTGCCCAAGCATGTATCATGTATGGCACTTGACTGACTGACACTGGCCCATTAGAATGACTTGTGACTGTTTATCTCCAGGTCACAGGTTTTAATTAGGTCAGGATTCAAACATGCTTGCCTTTTAGTGTGGCAAAACCACCCATAATAGAAAGAAAACTGACATTGGCTTTCATGTAATACGGTATGAATTATTTTGCGTTCATCTTCATCATAATCCTTATTTACAGTTATGGTATGATAGTTTAGAATGAATTTAATAATTAGACATTAGAGTGTGTGATAAGTATATTAGTGTGTGATATCTTTCCATATATCACAATCAGGAGTTCCATAATCAATTAGGGTATTAGGGGCACCACATGTACTGGTACTACGGTCACAGTATCAGTGGTATGTCTTAGACAGGATAGCCTGATGGAGGTCAACCTTCTCCATTCTGGTTTGAATTCAGTTTCCCTTCTCCTATGCTAGTTGCCAACCAAGGCTATAAGACCTAGTCTGTTCTGCTTTTTAGCCATAGCTGAGGAGAAGAGATGGATTCATACCTTTCCTATGGGTATTAGTATGTAAGTGAATGTAATGAACTTGACCAGAATTCAAATTCTGCTCTCTGATTTCATTCTAACAGTTTCTTTGATTGTACTTCTTGCTTGTGAAATTCCCTTCTGGCTTCTTGCTTACCAGTCAAACTTTTAGCTTAAAAAAAATTAAATGCAATATAAATCGTTATCATCCGTCTTCTTAATTCTTGTTCTTTTACTGCTCTCTCTCTTTACTGTGTTTTTTCTTTTTTTCCTCATATTCTCTAATACTCAGTTCCCAGTTGCATCTTAGTAGCTTTATTGCCTTGCTTGGGTTAAAATGATTATTTTTTTTAATCTTAATATATGACAGAATAAATAATGATTTGCCTGGTGTGTATTAAAAATACAATTCTTTAACCGTATGAAGTATTCAATCAGTAACTTTCTCACCCCCACTTGTTTCTTATAAAGCTTTGTCCCACTGCTAAACCATCTTCAACATCCCACTTTCAAACTGGTAAGCAGATTGCAATGGACAGCTTCATAGTATGTGCACAACCAGTAACATCAGATGATGATGCTGCTGCCGTGAGTGGGGGTGGTCGAGTGGAAGCGACACGATTGTTATTTCTTTTTCATGTCTTGCTTTATATTCACTGTGACACCCACTCGAAAGTAACGATGACTAACATTTGTATTGTTGATATGAAATATGAATTTAGATCCATCAATCTGTTTGCCTGAAGGACGGACCCCACAGGACTTGATCGCTGTCTTTCTGTCTCTCTCCTGAATAGTTTTTGCTTTTCACATCTAATGTGGTCTAATTTCGATAATGCCACTTGTATCTTTTCTCTTTTATTTATCTATATCTACCTTCACGTTTTTCTTTTTTATATCAATGGAGCCTTTCTCTCTGTTTCTATCCAATGCTATAGTGATTTTTTTTTGCTGATTATTCTTTCTGTTAATTGAAAAAAAAAATTAGGTGGAGGCTATTCCTTCCCTCATTGTTTTTGTAAAGGCAAACACCTGTCTGTTTCTGGAACGTGATCACATTTTGTTACAGCCATGATCATCGTAAAACAGCATTTATTGATTTCTCTGGCTGCTGCGTATCTAAAATCTGCACGATGCTTTTAAATCAACTGCAAGCAAAGTACACAAAGTAATTAAGCTTTTCAAATAAATCAAATATTTCTCTGGATTTATATTGAAAGCTTTTTAGCCCATCTACATGTATGTAATATCTCCCTTTTATGCACACACACACTGTTACCCAAAAATGAGCATAAAAATACTTAGGTTAATAACTCTTGCATTCTGTTTGTACATTAGATCTTATAAATACAGCAAATTTTCAGCAACATAACTGCTGTACTCTTTAAGAGAAGTGTTCTAGATATCAGAAATAGTGTCTGGACATAGGAATCAACACTGCAATGCAATCTTCAGGCTAAGATTTGAGGCATGAAACTAACAATTACCATGCAGTTTTGATTTTTAAGTCTAACACACACACACACACACACACACACACACACACACACAGTGTCTGTCTTGGAAGGATTCAGCCAACTTGAGCCTTAGCGCATAATCCTATATAAATTGCCCCCCACCTGTATGCTTATTCCAGGGCCCGTTCTAGTTTAACTAACAACTTGTACTGTCTTCTTTTGGGATTGCCATCAGTTGTGCTCTCCTTAATCTCATGCATGACTTAAAATCTCCTCCTTTTCAACATTGATTTTAGCTTTTGGAAAAGCCAGCAGTTACTGGGAGCTAAATCTGTAACTTAAATCTACTAAATCTGTTGCAGGTTTGATAAACTTGGGTGATGTAATGTTTTGCCAAGAAAAAATCTGTGCTTGAGATGTGAAAACTGGGCGGTTGAACTATTTAGATTGTGTGAACCCTTTCCGGACAGTCCATGGGATTCCCAGATCTTTTATTTGAGCACTGTCAACTACCTTTGGTTTCAGTCTGCATGTCTTCAACATATTTAGGTCTTTGAGAAAGTGGAATGTTTTCACTGGATTCCTGGCCAAGTTTGAAGCAGTGGTACCAATTTTTGTTATCTGGACTTCACACATTGAATCATCTCCTGAAAATCTTTATTATTTAAAGAATTTGATGCAGATTTACTATGAATACAGTAGTTACACATTGTGAGTTGTGGATCAGTGGATATTGGCTTTGAACATGAAATCAAAGAGCCAAGTTCAAATTCCAGTTGAATTCATTGCATTCACTTATATGCAAATACCTTAATTGGGAAAAATATTAATCCCTCTCTTCTCCCTCCACCTATCGGTTAAAATAGCAGGACAGTTTGGGTTTTATAGCCTTACTTGGCAACCAGTCTACTGCAGAAAGTAATAGCAACCTACTGCAGGAAAATCTTCTGCCCAGTCAGTCTTGTCTCTTTTGAGACGTTATTGCCCAAGCATGTATCATGTATGGCACTTAACCAAGTTACACACAGTAAACTGCATCTGGCAGCAAGGCCTCTAATTGAGGGGTTGTGAGAAGCATGGAACCACCTCTTAATTGCTGTTGTTCCCAGGTCCACTCTGACCCAGAGTGGTAGCACTTGTTAGGGTCCCAGCTATGGGCAAATAGTTAACCCCAAAACTGGGGTCAAAACACTCTGAAAATATAAAAATACACTTTTATAGAAATATATGTATAAAACTAGACTTTATAGAAAAATATACATTTTTGAAGGAAAAATATTACCAACAATACATTTCTGAAAAAAAAATGATTACCATAATACATTTGTTGAAGGAAAAAAATTATTCTCAGCAAAACATTTTTGAATACAAAACTAGAAGGCATTTTTAGTTTTCTAAAATAAAAAAGAATAAAAAAAAATTTTCACTAAAATCTGACTAAATCCACCTTTTCACTATAACCGAACATGAAAAAAAAAAACCCTTAAAACCCCACCTTTTTTGGCATTAAATAACCCACAGAGGTTGATATGCCATTAAACAAAACTCCAACTAACCAAGTTACACATAAACACAGAATATTACTGCATTCCAGCTATTCACAATTAAAAAATGTTTCTATATCTTTATTAAATAAATCTTAATTTCTGGTTAGTTATTTGTCTCACAGTGTGAGTAAATTTTCTGTTTGCTTATCATTTTTGAAATTCTTCATTTTCAATTCTTTATAAGGAGCAGAACACAGACATTGCTTCTTAATAGTTTAACCAAAAAATTGATTTTAAAAAAAAAAAATTCTCTAATACAATGAGATGTTTAACGTGAACATGTCTTGGAACCGGTCACTGTTTGGTTTCTTCATTGACTGATTTGTCTCTTGTTTCATTTTTTTTTTCCTGGTTTTTGCCAGCACATAAAATGATGAAAGTAAAAAGAGGTGGTGTGTGATTTTCTTTTTTTTTTCTTTTCAACTGCTGCTGAAATGCCTTGAGAAACTTTTAAGGAAGAAACATGAGGTGAAACATTTCAAACACAGTGAAGACCAACCACAATCTAATTGACCTTCAACAAGTCAAAATGATGGAAAAACCTGAAAAGTTTACCACAGAATCAATGAATATTGTCATTAGACCATTCCGAGGTGACTGGTTTGTCTTGGAGTTCATACCAGTGAATGGTAACAGAAAGAAAAGAAAATCAGGAAGTGGTTTGAATGAGTACCATGATTTGAAGGACCAAGTTTAAAATAAAATTTTCTTTTTAAAATTTGTGACTAGGGATAAGTTACATAATTTTGCTTACTTTGAGATACCTCACTTGTATATACAGGGGTGGGGGGCAAATTAAGGGAAACACCAAATACCATAATAGCGTAATTTGGAAAATTAGATTAAACTGTCAAAACCTTGTTGATTTAATATTAGTTTTACTTCTTTCTTTTGCTAAAAACATTTTTTACAGATATTATTTAAATAAATTCATTAAAATCAACAGTCAGAACTATTTAAGAATTTTAAGTGATCAACTTTATCCTATGGTTCAGGAACTGTTTCCAGAGGGAAATGCCATCTTTCAGGATGATAGTACACCCATTCATACTGCTAAAGTTGTAGCTGAATGGCACGAGGAACATTTTAGTGAAGTAGATCATCTTATCTGGCCACCACAATCCCTAGATCTCAACATCATTGAACATTCATTGTGAGAATTCAGTATCCTCCACCATCATCATTGAAACAATTGCAGGCTGTTTTAGCTGAAGAATGCATAAAATTCCTCTGGTAACAATTCAAACATTGTATGAGTTGATCCCACCCAGAATTCAAGCTGTAATTACTGCCAAAGGTGGCCCTATCCTATATTGAAATAAATTCGCTTGAAATTTCAAGGTGTTTTCATTATTTTATCCACCCCCAGTATGTATAATATATTAGTTTATAAAGAATAAGATGAAGTTTTTATGAAAATCTCATTGTTTTTTGTTTTTTTTATTTTCTTTTACAGCCCAGAAATGAAGGAGACAGAGAGTTAATTTGTCAAGTGCACAAAGAGAAACGTGAGTATTTCTTTGATTGTTATGTTACAACTAACACGCATTGACTCTGCATTGCCAAGAAAATGTTTTTTTTTTTTAATTTTTTTCTTTTTTCTTTATTGAATATTTAAGTGCAGTTGTGGATACTTGACCATGGAACAGTGGTTTGCAAGCTAATGTCATAAAGCATTACTACAATAGTGAGTTCAATTCTCACTCAATCCTCTACACTAGTCTTATGCTTGAATCTACAAAGTTTGCAAAATATCTATATAAATATCAATTTTGTTAAAATAGTTTTCTTTTATGTGAATAGTTTTAACTTTGCATAATTATCTTTTCAAACTACTAGAAATAATAATTAAGAAAATAATTAAATTGGCAAGAGTGTAGAGAGTGAATGGAATTCTTTGTTTCTGATCAGTTTGTTTGCTTGATGATACAAAACAGAATTATTAATTTGATCTCCATAACTTTAGATCAAGATAAAACAAAATGTATAATGAAGAAAGCTCTATTTTACAATCCTTGTTGTTAATTAAAAATTTGTCATTCTTCACAGGTCTATTTACAGCACATGTATAGTGAGGTGTCAAATAAGTACTTTTTCTTGTTTAGACGAAATGAAAGTGTAATCTAACATTGATGGCTACAAATGATAATTGTTCCTCTAAAAAGTATTTCCATAAAACAGTAAAAAAGGTAGATTCCCCCCCACCTACTTTTGCTATGAGGAACAAGAATTTAATATCTTTTGCTATAGATTCAATAAGTATGTGTACCTAATCTCTACTTGATGTCATTTAGTCATGTATAGCAAACTGTAGCACATCCCAGCTATCTGTCTTTCTATATAGATAAGTTAGATTCATGGAGAACATCTTGCTACATTTCAGTGACCTATATGGAAACAATGACTACAGATTTTCCGCACACACACACACATACACTCTCTCTTTAATGTTGCTGTCTAACACGCACCTAGACAGACAAGCATTCAGTCAGTTAAGTGCCATACATGATACACGCTTGGGCGATCATGTCTCGAAAGAGACATGACTGACTGGGCAGAAGATTATCCCACAGTAAGTTGCCATTGCTTTCTGCGGTAGACTGGTTGTTGACCAAGGCTATAGAACCCAGTCTGTCCTGCTATTTAACCCATAACTGGAAGGAAGAGATGGATTAATACCTTTCCCAAGGGTATTTGCGCATAAGTGAATACAATGGATTCAACTGGAATTTGAACTCGGCTCCCCGATTTCTTGTTCCGAGTCGATATCCGATGCACCACAACGCACATCCAGACAAGCATTACTTCACAAAAATGCAAACACATTATCACACACTTGATCATTCAAAATATTCTATGCACAAATATTAACAAATTATTGCTTTAATACACGTCCCATATATCCGACCAATAAGAGATAACTCAAAATCATAACATATCAATATTTTGTCTTTGTTTGTCCATTTCTCTTTCAATCTCTGATGAAGCTTTAATAAAAAGGAAATATGTTACATTGAAATCAAATTCCTATTTGTTCTTTATCTATCATCTTGTTGGCTTCTATATATTCAACTCTGCAAATATTCTCGGATAATCTCAGAAGAGGAACAGCATGATTTAAAAAAAAAAATAAAAGACCAGAAGAAAACTATATTTTGTTTCAGTTGACGTGTTGCATCCACTGATGGACTTTATTTTATTTTCAGTTAACCTAATGAATATTTATGAGCATTTTTTTCCAGTAACCAACAACTTTTCTTTTTGTTTATAGATACTTTATTTCAAATAAATTCATTTGTGTTTTTTTTTTTTATTTTTTTTATTTTTATTTTTTTATTTTGTTAGTGGATGTTCACTAAAACAAAATACAGTTTTCCTTTTGTCTTTTTTTGTATGTGTGTATATATATATATATATATATATATATATATATATAAATAAATAAATAAAATGAAACAATTATAGTTGGTAAACTCCAGCCATAAATTAAGTGTTTAGAACCATGTAGAGCTTATAAAATGTGTTATATATAAGTGTATGGATGTATAGTTTTGTACTTAATGTAGATTTGAATGTTCAGTATTGCTGAAAAAGTTCTAATCTCAACTCTGAATTCCTTCCAAAGTAAAATGTTCTAATGGCCATGTTATGAAACTTTTGGATTTGGGTCAGCTAAAAGGGTTAAAAACTTTTCTTTTTTTTATAATATATTTATACATAAAGATGCTAATTTGCCGAGATAATGCACCCTGTGCATGATCCATGATGATGAGAGTAACTTTGCAAGATGATAAGCATTTTATACCTACCTATATACAGGAATGGAATGTTCCTATCCTCTTAAATACATGGATCCAAGATGATCAATGAATCCAGCACTAACATCACTGATGATGCATGACAGACAATAAAGCCACTAAGATGCAAAGGGTTACTGTAAACAAACAAGAAAAAAAAACTTTATTTATGAGAAAACAGGAATTAAGAAGACAGAAGATGAGGACTGACATTGCATTTAAATTTTTGACGATGAAATTCATTGAGGAAACAAGAATCTGGAAGAGTTTCACAATCAAAAAGTGCAGGAGAATAAATTGTTAGCATAGAACTTATGGTTACATCTAGCAATTTCAGTTGTAAAATGATGAGACTTAACTACCAATCTAGTGTTGCCTTTGAATTTGTAAATCAATATACCAAAGAGAAAAGCTTGTTACAGACAAGCATTATTTTATTACTTTTATTCTTTGGGAATATTAATTTGTTTAAAAAAAAATAATAATAATAATAATAATAATAATAAACAATATCTATTGGTGGAAATTAGTTTTAAAACATTCTTTACAATTTATCAAACTTTGGTTATTCATGATTTTTTTTCTTTTTGCCTGAAAACCTTGTATTTTACAATTGAAAATTTTCTTTGATTTTATTCTGACAAAAAAGTATTGTGGAGTGAGTTGCAAATGGTTAAATAGAACAAGAATAACTAATCTTATATTTAAAGACATTGTCTCAAATTTGGTTTTCTTTTTCTGATTCTCTTTTTTCTCATTTCAATTTTTGTCTTTTTTGTTTCATGTTGTCATGAAAAGACAATGGACAGAAAATGAATTCAAACTGACACATTTAAAAATGGACAAAATCTGTTTACCAAGATTTGCATGTTTTCTACAAAGATTTTTGCCAAACATTCTAAGCCAAGTAAAATAACTGATAGTGACATTTGTTTGCATCATTGTTTTTTTTTAAATACTGTTCACTTAAATAAAGATAGATGATCAAAAATTTATTTAGTAATTAATGATATAAACTTTGGTTCTAAATTTAATGTTACATAAAATATAAATGATTCACTTTAGAAGTTTTGTCATGGGTTTGAAATTGACCTGTAGTAGTAGTAGTAGCATTGGTGATGCCTCTATCAAAATAAGTGTCAAAAAGAAATTGGAATGGTTAGTTGCAGTTGTAGCATCAGTAATTCTTGTTATCCATCCTGATTATAAGATAATGATTTTAGTTAATCCTTAAAGAAATGTTCTATTTTTTTAAGACAACTTTGATTTTTGTAGATACGATTTGGATATGTTGTGAAAAGAAGTTTTTTTTTTTTTTCATGAAAAGGTACATTATCCAGAAATTAAATTAATACATTCCTTTCCCAATTTATGTCTCACACTTTTTTCTTTTTTTTCAAGAGTGCTGTATTTTTAAAAAATATCTTTTTCTAAGTTACCAATTTTTATTAAGTGGGTAATGAACAGTCTGCGGTGATGTTGTGTGAATTTGGACAAATACATGAGCTAAAATCTTTCAAATAAGACATTTATAATCTATAATTAAAATTAGTTTTAGAAGTAACATAGTAGTTAGAATTTGAATAATATAAGATCTTAGACTTTTTACTTCTTGATTTATTTCTTTGAATGAGAAGTTCTTTTAACAACTTGATGATTAGCCCTCTTTTGACTATATCTGTCCGTCCATGTGCCTGAAACCCCTCCAACTTGGGCCACACTTGCTCTACATAGATATATTATACCATTTTGTAATCTGAATGATCCCGGGATTGAAAATCTGCTGTTCATCTGGTGCTTAAACACCCAGCATTGAGATTTGTGTCCGGATGAGGGAACAGCTAAAATTTAAATTTTAAAATAATATCTGAAAAAAAAATTAGTGATTTCAAGTTTTTTTTAAATTTATATTGAGTTAACACAAAAATTTTGTGAATTTACAACTTTTTGTTTTAAATTCACTTTAAGATATCTCTGAAACTTTGTGAATTGAGGAAATCAATTTTATTTCTTCAAAATGCTCAGGAATCAGAGTTCAAGTGAGAGGTTTTGTGACGTGAAGTTTTTGAAGTTCTATAGAGTTTGTTTTGAAGAACTCAATTTTTGGCCTGAATTAGAATTTCAGTTCAAATCGATCTTTTCACTGGAATATGACTTATAGCCTGAATCAAAGTGAGGTTTTGAAATTCCATGGAGTGAACTGACAATTTCAAAGTTATTTCTTCAAAATTATCATTGCTATTTTCTAATTTGGGCCCAGTTAGCCCTCTGCAGAATACAGTTTTTAAATCAGTTTTAAATAAACTTTCCAAAATGATCCTATATTAAACGTTTTTCATTTGGGCTTCAAAGCCTACAAACAAATACAAAAATGAAAATCCAACACCATCAAATATTAATTCAGTGGATGCACAAATATATTCTAAACAAATTTAAA
This sequence comes from Ascarosepion bandense, assembly GCA_037127315.1. Classification (NCBI taxonomy): domain Eukaryota; kingdom Metazoa; phylum Mollusca; class Cephalopoda; order Sepiida; family Sepiidae; genus Ascarosepion; species Ascarosepion bandense. Next base: position 637,841 of record JBBBDQ010001635.1, on the reverse strand, counting down.
TTTTCTTATATGTATGCATATTCACATTGTAGACTCCTCTGTTGTCTATAAGGCCACACCCTCACTATGCTAAGAATTTTCTATTATATATGTCATGAAAAATAGTAATTTGCAGCTTTTTCTCTGTCTCTCTTTTCTGTATTTTTTTTTATTTCTACTAAAAAGTCAAGCCATGAATCAATTCTATAGACACAATCATTCATTGACACTGCTTTATACTGTTCACCATCCATTTTTCCTTTTTTACTATAAAAAAATAATAATGAATATTTTTGTTTTTACTAATTGATGAAAAGTTTTGATAGGAAGTGCAGATTGTGAAATGGTCCCTGTAGAGTGAGTGGCCATGGTTAAATATATAAGAAATGGCAGAACTGCCCAACAAACAGAATTGACAAAGTTTGTAATAAGCAATAACAAGAAAAGAACTGGCCAAAAATAATATAAAGTAAGCAAACAATATATGTAAGGCAAATTAACCGTAATAAGGCGAAGCAATATGTGCGAGGGAAATTAACCGTAGTAAGGCGAAGCAATATGTGCGAGGCAAATTAACCGTAATAAGACGAAGCAATATGTGCGAGGCAAATTAACCGTAATAAGGCGAAGCAATATGTGCGAGGCAAATTAACCGTAATAAGGCGAAGCAATATGCAGGCAAATTGAATAAGGCGAAGGCAAATTAATGCCGAGGCAAATTAACCGTAATAAGGCGAAGCAATATGTGCGAGGCAAATTAACCGTAATAAGGCGAAGCAATATGTGCGAGGCAAATTAACCGTAGTAAGGCGAAGCAATATGTGCGAGGCAAATTAACCGTAGTAAGGCGAAGCAATATTTGCGAGGCAAATTAACCGTATTAAGGCGAAGCAATATTTGCGAGGCAAATTAACCGTAGTAAGGCGAAGCAATATGTGCGAGGCAAATTAACCGTAGTAAGGCGAAGCAATATGTGCGAAGCAAATTAACCGTATTAAGGCGAAGCAATATGTGCGAGGCAAATTAACCGTATTAAGGCGAAGCAATATGTGCGAGGCAAATTAACCGTAGTAAGGCGAAGCAAGAGTAAAGGCAAAAAGTTCACAAACTAAAAATTTGTGTTAACACGCAAGAGCAAATTTGAAAAAACAAATGTAACATTCTGACTTCAAGGCAAGACAGACCAGGACTGAGTCATATGAAACCAACAAGTGGCCGATTTTATTGGCTAGGGAGAAATGCCAGCATAAAGTTGTGTGCTTCTGCCTATAAATTTGGGAGAGGAAAATATTTTGCAGTTATTCCTTTTTGGACTTGCCCAATGTTGCACCTACTTTATGCTTTGATGTTGGAGCCCCTCCTTGGACAGGGTGTGCAGTTCGGCCCTATACTGAATTGCTGTCCCTAGTGGGTCTCAAGCCAAGGCTTTTTGCATAAGCTGATGACAAATCCATTTTTATGTCATGCTGGAACAGTATGAAAAGGTGATGGGGGTGGGGCAACGTTAACCGCAACAAGGCTTCTGGATTGCGTTTAGGTGCCTGGAAGGGGGCTGCACTTCTGGGGCTCTTTAGTTGAACTGACAAACTCATCTGCATTCTTGTAGTGTGGTTTGAGCTGAATTTCCAGTTGGAGTAGAATTGGTTAGAGATACAGTCAAAGGTTGAAATGGTGGTCTGGACTTGATTTCGATGTCGGTTGTCTGTGAAGTTATGTCTTTCCTCTAATCCTTTACCGGTTATCCATACTCACTCTCTGTAAAGACCGTAGGAAGGTAGTCTAGCATTTGTTCTCTTCCTTCTTGTGAGGTGGTGGCTAGCATCAAGTTGGCAGAGATGTCTGTTCCCAATGTCTGTCTCTTAGATGGCTTGGAATGTCACACTTGGCAAGTCACTAATATCCTGGAAATTGACAGAGGACTCGATTTTGGAGAGAAGTGTTAGGGACTCCTTCCTTAGCCTTAATATCACTCCTTCCATTTCTAGGGCTAAGCACTGAGGTAAGCTCCAGAATGAATTGAGATTCCTATGAGTGTCGAATGGCCTTATGTGTCATTCCTTGGTCCACTGACCTTTCTTAGCCCTGCAGGGTATTGTATCATAAACTAGTGGATGGGGGTTGCAATGAAGGATCCTCTTTGTGAACAGCCTGGCTTGTTGGTGAACAAGTTGCACTCTTTTTGATTTTGGGTGCTAGTAGACAATTACCTCAGTAACCTTGAGTTTTGGCTTATCTAGCAACTGATTTGTAATGTGCTACCTCTCAATGATGTGGCTTTCAAAGACGGCTGGACAGATTTATCTGACTGTCGTCAGTGTGACCTTGGTTTTGAGGAAATGGCTTTGCACATCTACCATTGTCCTGAGGTGTGCCCCGTTACCAAATTGATGGCTCATATCGCTCCTGAACATTTCATGTCCATTGATCTCACATACACACGTGATAATGCGTCACCTTGTTTTCTTGGGTGATCGTGTTTCTAACAATGCTTGCTATAGCAAGATTTGGGGATTTGGATGTCGCAAATGGAGGGAATCTTGCACTATAAATGCTATTCTTATCGGTGTCTGATTAGATTCTTTGAGCATCAGCTCAAGATGAAGATCTGATCTGATTGTGTTTGATATTGACTGATTTCAGCAAAAAGTGGGTAAATGTAGCAAGCCTGGTTTGCATGAAAAACGCCAGACTTGAGTTTTTATTTATTTCTAAGTCCTCTTTTGTTAAAATGGGATGGTTTCCTGTGAACCTTCACATGGTTAAGATAGACTCTCTTTGTTTACCTAGTTAATGTGAGTAAGTGTTGTTTCTAGCCTGTTTTCCTACGTTCTCTTTTGTTATGACACACATCAAGATTTTCAACCTCCCCAGTTTGTTTTTGACCCCCTTTTTTTGATCTTGACTGGGTCAGTATTTGATTTTTCCCATTCCATTATTTTTTTTTATCCATTTTCATGTCATGGGATTTTATCTCCTTTTTAAGGTGCACTCCAAATATGTGGTATTATGGTATATGTAGGATTGCAACGTGATGGATAAGTTCTTATGGTGTATAAATATATTGTAATCACTGATTAGGTCATGAATCTGATTAGCTAAGTCTGATAGAAAGTGTTGACCAGCCTCACCCGACTCCTCTTTTTGGCCATGTGCCAAAATTAGTGTACACATACATTAATAAATATTCATTTTGGATTAGCAAGTTTGTCTAGAACAGTTACAGCTGAATAGTGAGTTCGATCCTCACTGAATACCCCATACTTTTGACCTTGTGCCACATCTAAGCTACACTTGAAAAATCACCATTATCTTTTGGATCGTAAAAAACAGTCCCAAATTTTATTGGAGGTGCAAGCAGTTGAGGATACACAGAAAAGCAGTGAAGTGAATTTGAACTCTGGATGGGACAGTTTGCATTCAATTTGCATTAATGCTCTTGGAAAAGGCATGAATCCACATCTCCTTGACACCTATGGGGTGAAGTCCTTTAATTGTAGAGGTTAGTTGTTTTTAACTGAAACCCCAGAAGTATTACTTGGTGTGGTTGTGGCCCTTCTCATCCTCCATGAGGTGTCTGCATGGATGAATATCAACAAACATAAGTTTAGTGTCATAAAGTGTTAGTTGACTGCAGTATTGAAAAGAATTCATTGGAAATGCTTTTTAAATGCATTGGTCATTTTTTTGTGTGCAGTTGAGATGGAAGATTGATTTTCTTTTGTATTTATGAGCGATGGAAATTTACTTTGGCACAAATGCAAAGGCTAACCTTATATAGACAAAAACAAGACCAGAATTAAATTTTTTTTTAAATATGTAAGATTCTAATTCTGAAAGAATTTAAAATAAGATAAAAAAAACTTAACTCTTTAGTTACTGCTACCAATTGATTCAAAAATGCAGGTTTTGGAATAATAGTGTAATAATTTTATTCTTGGGCCTGATTTCATAATTTGAAAAACATTCTGATATATCTGATTCGAAGTAGCTAAGCAGTTTAAGCAAATGTAGCTGAGTAGATCAATCTAGCAAGTAGATGTAATGGATGGTACTCGTCGTATGCAGTATCTTTGAGATGTAGGCATAGTCAATAGTCGTGGACCTCTGGATGTAGACCTATGGACATAGACCTCCAGTGATAGTAGACCTATTGACCTAGACCTCTATGCGTCCTTGCCTTTGTCTGTTTTTATGGCTGACACCAGCCAATCACATTACTGTGAGGGGGAACCAAGGTGTATGCACATTCATTACATTACTTTCATTTGTTTCTTTTTTTATTCTTTTTCATGAAGAAAGCATTGTCTCAATTATGTCCACATTGTTCATCATTTAAGAGGATTTTACAAGAATAGAGTTGTTGGTTTACTGTCAGAAAAGAATAATGAAACTCAATCATCACCCCCACCATCATCATCATTTGACGTGTGTTTCCATGCTATCATGATTTGGAGGGGGTTTCCTTGATTACTCCGTAATTGAATCATCATGAAATATTGAAGCAAGTTTTACAGCTGTATGCTCTTACTAACACCAACCAGTTTAGGAGATTGGAAACTCATTGTTTTTATCTAGACACCATCTCTTACTTACCAAGGTTAAAGAATTTGGCCTTATTTTATACAAAGTAGGTGTGGAGGTTTTTATATCAGAATTTTCCTTCCTTTAGACAAGTTGCTATCTAAAGCTAAAGACTCTTACCCAACCTAACTTTTTCTCTTAAATGACCCTAGTTTAGGGGTTAAATATTTGCCTATAGCTGGGACCCTAAAAGTTGCTACCACTCTGGGTCAGGATAAACCTGGGAACAACAGAACTTAAGAGGTGGTTCCATGCTCCTCTAAACCACCCAATCATAGGCCTTGCTGCCAGATGTAGTTTATCATCATACCCAGAACCAACAGCTTAATATAAAAGAAAAAACTGCATTTTATTGATGGGGAAAAAAACCAGACATGTTAGCGTAACAAAGAAAGGTATTTTCTCTACTGTGATAGATTTGAGGTTAGCAACAAATTATATCTTGAAGATGATACCCATCAATGCTGGCTTCATCTTGATGTCTGGCAATGCAAACTAATCATCAAATTGTTTGACACTGTTATATGAAATATTTTTCTCAGTGCAAAAAATGATCAAAGTTTAACAAAAGATTGAAGTATCTGTATATGCAGGGTCATTGATATGAAAATTTAAACCTTTGCTTCCATATCCTGTATTTACATAGAGCAGTCAATTAGTTGTAATTAGTTTCAGTTGCTCACATTTACAGCCATTAATCATTAAAGTGAATGAAAGTTTTTGATGCATTTATTTGATCAACTGTTTTTAAGATCTGTTTATTTATACCAACAACTAGTTATACATTAAAGATAAATATTGTCTATTCCAATGCCATAATGAATACAAAAAACATTTTTTTATCAAGAAATGTTAAATTTGATTTAATGAAGATGAGGGAAATAGAAAAGAATTAAGAATTAACTACGATTGATATAATTTTATATGGCATCATAGACTTTCTCAAATGACGTGCAGTTTCAGATAGGGTTGATTTTAAAAAAGAAAATGTTTAAAATCAATGAAAACTATGGAAGAGAATGTCTGCCTGTTTTATAGATTAATAAATTAAATCTGGATCTACAAAAAAGTCAAATTTGGCAAATGTAAAAATTTCAGTCCTTCACTAAAATATTTTTAAAATGAAAGAGATAAATTGTTTGAGGATATCAGAGACTCAAACTAATTTTTTGAAATGTATAAAAACTGAAATACAACAAATTTAACTTACTTTTGAAATTAAGAAACGTGTTTTAAAGGACATTTTGGAGGAATCTGTAGACACTTTTTAAAAATAAATGAAATGCTGAAATAAGTTCTGAGGAAGATACTTTGAAGAAAGACTAAGGTGTCATGACCCTAGTTAAGGGTTTTTTTTTTCAATTTTTAATTTTGTTTTTATTATTAATCAATTAAAGCATTTCTCAATGGGACTCATTTCAGAAGATGGTACTGATGAATTTTTATTATGAGAGCATAAATGAACTCTATGACACTTGTTTTAAAGATTGCCATCACTTGTAGAAAGATATTTTGTATATACTCATCATTTGATTTATCTCCCTTTGAACTTAAGTGAAAAAGAATTTTGTTGCAAACATCCATTGCAACTGGTCTTGATTTGGGTCTTTGTAGGGTGCCTCATGCCAATAAAAGCAACAGGAATGCCAGTTGTTTGAAGGACATGGTGTTCTATCAAGTCAGTCTCATCTCATTGGCATTTTGTCTGTAAAGTTGTCATGGTTTCTGAGGCAGTATCATTTTTGTTACCTCACATCACTTTCTCCTCTATGCCTATTATCCCCATAGTTGTTTGGAGAGCAATCAGTAAGGTGTTTCCCCCCATTCTCAACACAGTCTTTGCTTACATTGCAACAAATTTTTATATAATCAGTTGCCACACTAAGATCTTGTTTCTACTCAGTCTCATGAAACATTTCTAAAAACTAATGTTTATATATTTTTTTTAATACAAATATTCAAAGCAGAAGTTTAATTCCCATCAAGCAATACTTGGTTAAATATATGCTTTGGAGCATTGCAATAAAAAAAAAAAATGGTACTTCTGCTCCGATGAACTTAGCTCACTGGTGCCCCCAATATATAAATTTACTTGAGCCACAAGATTAGCAACTAGGTCCCACCCTTTTACTGTGAAACCAATAAAATGTAAACGCAAATTCTACTCCAGCAGCTTCTTTTCTCACATTTCCCGACTGTGGAATTCCCTTCCAGTTACTCGCTTCCCCGACAGCTACAATCTCTAAGAATTTAAATGTAAAGTCAATAGTCGTCTCCTATCTCACTAACCTGCATCCTCTCTCTCATGCTCCCTTCTTTGTCCACTCCACTCTCATCAGTATTCGCATCCTTACCCACTTCCTGACACCCCCTATAACCTGTCATTCTTTCTCATAACTTTCCTCCTATGTAACCCTCTGTAAAACAGTGAAAGTAAAATGCCTTGCTTGGGGCAATATGATTATAAAAAAAAATATATATATAGATAGATAGCTACAATCTCCAAGAATTTAAATGTAAAGTTAATAGTCATGTCCTATCTCACTAATCTGCATACTCTCTCTCTCTCAGGTTCTTTTTTCCATCCTCTCCACTCTCATCAGTATTCTCATCCTTCTCTTACCCACTTCCTGACAGCCCCTATAACCTGTCACTCTTTCTCATAACTTTCCTCCTACGTAACCCCCTACAAAACTGTGGCTGTAAAATGCCTTGCTTGGGGTGATATGATTATAATAATAAAAAAAAGTATTATAAAAGTGGACCCCCCCCCCCAAAAAAAAAAAAAACCAAAAAAAAACAAACAAATGTATGAATTATGGAAACTTTTTTTTATAACTGTTGATTGGATGAATTGTTATCAGTTAAGCATTGGCAGTTGTCTATAAAAGAAAGCAAGAATGTATATCTATTGTTCATTAAACTCACTCTCACATAATTTTCTGTTTTTGTTTGATTCATATTTTTTTTCTTCTTGCCAAGACTGTATTTTTCTTATGTTTTGGGTTTGAGAATTCTGTGTTATTTCTACTTGTTGCTTTTTCTCTCTCACATCTGTGTGTTCTATTTATATTTACATCACAAAGTGCTAAACCTTGAAATGCGTTTGTTCTTTGCAGTACTTAATAATAGATTATGAAGTGTTTCTTACGTCTTGTACGTTTACTTTCTCATCTGTTGCTATGGGTTTTAATTCCAAATGATCACTCATATTCCTCTTTTTAAAAAAAGATACCAATTATAAACATTTACGTAAAGAAAGATTTGTTACATTTAAAATAGCAATGTTGGATAGGGTTCTTTTTTTTATGTGCTTTGTTCCTTCAGGATGTTAATGATCATGGCTCTCCACAATTTCTTGTCCTTGTAACTCTTAATAAATTTTGTCTTTTTGCTATCTCTTGTAAACCTTGCTCTGCCATCCATTAACTCAAGCTCTCTAATGTAAGGAATAGGTTATGAATATGTATACACCTTGGTTGCCCCTCACTGGAATGTGAATGGTTGGTGTCAGTCATAAATATAGACTAAGGCGAGGACGTCCAGAAATCCAAAGGTCTATTGGTCTTCCACTAAAGGTCTAGGTCTATAGCTCTACTATGACTATTGACTATGCCTATGTCTCAGGATACTGCATACGATGAGTACCGTCTATTACACCTACGTACTAGATTGTTCTACCCGATTACACTTGCCTATACCACTTAACTACCTCAAATCAGATATATATATATATCCCTTCCCAGGACATATCACTCTCTAGCTAGGCTATGAGTTGTTTTCCTCTGTTCCTCTTGCCTTCAATCTGTCCTGTATCAAATTTTCCAAGCTGTCTTTCCTCATTATGTGTTTTAAAGATTTCAAGTATCTCTTTTTGATATTTAGTTTAAGTGTCCTTTTTGTTGCCATTCTTTGAAATATTAGACATTAATTCACCTTTCCTTGACCATTGCAAATGTTCTTGAAGGTGGCAAATTTATAATATTGTTCTCTAATCTTCTTTGCTTTTGTTTTTGATCCATAGAAAAAGAATAATATTCTTGGTGTTTTATTGAAGCATTCTTCTATATATTTCCTTTTTAGTGAACAAAAATGTTTGAGATGGATGTGCCTGCTTGAAAGAAATTGTGGTCAATGCCTATATGGAATCTTTATAAAGCAATTGTAACAATTTTATTTTTGTTATATTAAAAAACCATTGACCAGTTTTATTTTTGGTATATTAAAAAAACCATTGACCAGTTTTATTTTTGGTATATTAAAAAAACCATTGACCAGTTTTATTTTTGGTATATTAAAAAAACCATTGACCAGTTTTATTTTTGGTATATTAAAAAAACCATTGACCAGTTTTATTTTTGGTATATTAAAAAAACCATTGACCAGTTTTATTTTTGGTATATTAAAAAAACCATTGACCAGTTTTATTTTTGGTATATTAAAAAAAACCATTGACCAGTTTTATTTTTGGTATATTAAAAAAAACCATTGACCAGTTTTATTTTTGGTATATTAAAAAAAACCATTGACCAGTTTTATTTTTGGTATATTAAAAAAAACCATTGACCAGTTTTATTTTTGGTATATTAAAAAAAACCATTGACCAGTTTTATTTTTGGTATATTAAAAAACCATTAACCAGTTTTATTTTTGATATATTAAAAAAACTGGAAATTGATGTACTATTATGCATTGGTGTGGAACAATTGTGCATAATTTACCTTAATTTTGAAGAAAATTTTCTGACAAGACAAATGGTAGAAAAATTTTGAATCATCTATAATATCATTATTCAAGTCAGTTACTCAAAAATTAGAATTTTATAATGTTATCTTTTCTAGCTAAGATAATGCTTAAAGAAAATTACAATAGACACTGGTTAAATGTCTTCATAAAAATTTTGATTAAATTCTATAATTTCTTGCAACAGACAGGATCAATAAGGAAGTTGGCAATGATGGACACTGATTATTGGCAAACCAAGAATTTAGAAAGAGACTTTCTTCTTTCTCTTTTAAATATAAATTTTCTATTCTTTACTCTAGTGCAGGGGTGGGAAACCTTTTTGTGCATGAAAGCCACATTGAAATTCATCATCCCTCATAGAGGCTGCATTGACAAAGTGATTTTTTTTTTTTTTTTTTTTTTTTACAGTTACATATTTTTATATCTTAGGTAAATAATGAATAAAAATAGAATTTAATAAATATATAATCTAATAAAAACAGACATTATAAAACTGAAAAACATGACCTGTTCAAACAAATACATTATTCACCTTTTAGACCCGAGGTTTTCAAACTGTGGTCTGCGGACCACAGGTGGTTCGCAAGGATAAGATAGGGGGTCCGTGGATTAACTCATCACGTGAAATTTAAAGTACAAATTTTCAGTGTCTGGATATTTATTTTTACTTATTAATGTTATCAAATGACAAAAGCTTGCACTATCGCCCATTACATCTCAACGTTATTTACAGTAGGTCCTTAGACTAAAACATCAAATACAAAAAGGTTTATAAGTAAAAAATTTGAAAACCCCTGTTTTAGACAAATTAATGTCTCCCTTGACATTTTCATTTGTGATAGCATTTTAATATCAAGTTCTAACATAGTGCTTTTTAGTTTTAATTGGTGTTCCAAATGCTCATCTGTCAACTGTGTTCTCAATGAATTCTTGATTTGTATCAAGTACAAGAATGTGGACTTACTACTGTATGTTGAAGAAAAACATGAAATGAGTAAATATGCATGTTCACAAAAGTGATGATATTCTATCACCCTTTTCCAAATTTTAATGGGATCTTTCTTGCTGTCAAACAGTTTTCAGGATATTAATTTTAGGCAACTCAATAAGCTCCATTGTAACTCCTCTGTGACTGATATATATATATATATATATATATAAGGCAATCTGTGAGTCTGTGTGTGAATGTTCCCTATGCCCGCCTACATTTTTTAAGCTATGCCATTCAAACTTTCTAGGGACACATATCTACAGGGAAGCCAGGTCGACACATACTTTTGAGTTTAAGTTCAGCAACTTTCCCCTTTCGCACTTTTTGGCCAATGGAGCTGATTGTTTACATTTGCTCCATAAAACATCTAAGATCTAAGATGGTTGATAAATTATGTCACAGAAATCAAATCACACATGTCAAACGTGGTGAAAAAAAAAGCCTTTATATTTAATTTTTATTTCGACATTTTAAAAATTCATTTGGTCAACAAAAAAATGTGAATATTTTGCCCTGTAATATTGAAACAAAAGAAATATTTTAAAGAAAGTGTTTTTTCGAACAAAAGCAAAATATGTAAAAAAAATTAATTTAATTATTTAATTTTTTTTTTTTTTTCAGATTTAATATTTCATACTTCAGAAAATAAAATTTAAAAAATGAGTTTTTTTTTTTTTTTTTTTTTTTTTTTTTTTTTGCTAAATATTTCATGCAGGAAAATCAATTGTCTGTAAATGATTTCCATCTACTCCTCTCATTGGCATCTTCTCCTACTAAGATGTTCTAAGTGGCATGGCCAATGCCGGGCTATGATGCTAGTATTAACTAAGTTTCAGTGTGATGTTATGCTTTTCAAAATCATTGAAACTTCTGCTGTATTCTTCTATTAATGAGTCTAAAACTTTGACTGGCTATAGCGGAGACTGACCTTGCTAAAGCAAGAGAAGGTGGATTGTCTACGCATGCATTTGTAAACGTCATGGAACTGCAAGGCGAGCTCATGCAAGGCAGTTTTGAAATGACACGGCACATGTGTCATCAGCGAAAGCAAGGCTGTCACACAGCGAGGATTTTCAGTTTCTTGCCTGAGACCAAAAACGCATAAAATAAAAGCTAAATTTTTGTGTTGGGGGCAGTTTTGGACTGGCAACTCGTGAAGGCTACACCGGTGTTCAAGAGACAGCGCTTTGTTTATGGTGTGCAGGGAACGGAGTTCCGAGTGAAGCAGTGTTCTGGTTTCCATATAGAGCAATCGGCGAGAACAAATCCAAGCGGTCATTCAATCCTCTACAAACACACTTTGTCAAAAAATATTACACTAGCATTCCTGAAAAGATTCATGGTTATTCTCTTCACTTTCACTCATTACTTTCAAAAGTAAGGAAAGTGTTTGAAAAATTTTGACTGAGCTAGAAAGGACTTGAAAAATAACAACTTCTTTCAAAATGACAGAATTTTTTGCTACATATTATTGATTTATTTCTGCCTTGTAAGGAAATATTTAACTCCTTTTCCTTTGTTTACATCACAAAAATGCAGCATCTCTGAAATTTTGTATCTGATAATTTACAAAATTTATTTTCTTTGAAAAAGAAAAAATGCTAATTATTTGCTCTCTTAAAAACTAAATTTTGACCAATACATGCCCTTGCAATAACGAACATATTTTTGAGCGATGTGGCAAATCTACACTAATTACCTTGTCATCTATCATCAACATGTTTTGAAACTGATGATACCTCATGACATTTGCGCATATATAATCCATAATACTTATAATCTTTTTTTAGGTGTTATTTAAAATAGCAGATTTTGCACAGTGATGTTACTGGTTGTGTCAAAATTGTAAGCACACCGAACAAAAAGCTGAGTAAGGCTAATCAATTCTACAAATCACAGTTTCTCAAGCACAGGTAAGCCACTCTCCTCACCAAGACCAAAAAATGCCTTTGAACGAGCGTACCATGTTTTTATTCACCCGACCATCACTTAGCCAATGAGTGCCCAGAAACAAGTAATAAAAATAGCTACAATCAACACTGCCATTTTCACCCACATGACATGCTGCCCAATTCACTTTCAGGGTGAATTGGTGAGATTCGGACATATCTATACTTCATTTCAAAACATACATATGACTCTAGCCCTTTTTGGTTGCCAAGGTAAGTCTCCACTACACACCCCACTGATCCCCTGATCACAGCTGACACATCCTGAGGCAGGTCTTTTCTGTCGAGTGCTCCTTTGAAGAGAAACAACACGGGTCTTGTTCTCAGACGATCTACTGCCTGGAGGGTTATTGGGGACTCCGGTATTGGTTTTCAAACTGCTGGTATTGCTGGAATCACCTGGCGAATTTGATTCTAAGTACATTTCTTCAGTGTATGGTGTAAATTCTTCACATACCAGGCACTCCATCTATCCACACTGACTGCAGACTAATTATTTGGGTTCAGCAGCCCTTTTTGAATTTACCATGTGGAGTCTTCACCCAAACAACATCCCCTCCCTTGTGGTTCAATTGAGGGCATTGTATCAATGTTTCATACCTGAACATGTTATCTATGCGATATATCGGCCGGTGCTGTTGAAGATGAAAGGGAGTGACGTTGTGCTAGTAGACCACCTCTGGCACTGAACATTGCTTTCTGGAAGCAATGGTCTTGATTCCTCTATGACTGTGTTTGACAATCCCATTCCCACCCAGTACAAGGATGCCTCGGAATCTCAAATGCACCTCCAAGCTAATTAAAAAGTTCTTAAAGTTCTTACACGTGAATACAGTGTTGTTATCAATCAGTATTTAATTTGGCGAGCCTTACTCATAGAAAAATTGATTCCAGCTGATGAATGACAATAGCAGAGTCCTGTTGATACAGCAGCTGCCATATTGTGAACCAAGAGGGACTGCAATCAATGAGCATTAACAAATTACCACCTCTGTAATGGGTTATGTCCATCACTAACTTGCTCCAAGGTAGCTTTATACTCAGTGTTCCGTTTTTCCAATGCACCAGTGCTGGATCAATTGACTCGCAAGCTTCGCAGGCCTTTACAACAGATTCAAAAATCTTTTTGGATACTAATGAGTCAACAGACTTGGCAAAATATAAGGTTCTCTTCACCCCTGGATGGCCACTTTGGTGGTGGATGTCAGTTACTTGCTTCTTGTTTAATCTGCTTCCCACAGTGGCATAGCCTTTTCTCCTTGCTTATGTAAATCCAACCACCTATGTAGCACTTGGGTGAGGCAGTCAGTGCGGTTTAGACCAGATTTCACCAGTGTCTCATCTATCATCAAGGTGTATTCCCCCACCAATGCTCACAATATCTCTAAACACCGCCATGCCAGCATTTCACTTGTCGCCTTTGTGTTCACCTGAACCTTCCCAATCAGGGTGTCAGATAACCATCGATGAACACATGCAAAATCCGTAACCAAATGTAACACTGATGTGTCAGATTTATGCCTTTTATTACTGCATTGAGCTCAGCCAGATTGATGTTCTTGGCCTCTTCAGTTGGACTCAACCAACAAGTACCCAGACCTGCACCTCACTGCCATCCATGCACCAGTCTAATCTCATAGGATCCATTTTGTAGAAATTCTTGACTTCATCATCTCATCCATTGGTCACTTCATTTGCGAACAATTTTATGAATGCTGTCACCACTCTGAACTATCCACATACAGGGAAATGATTTACCAGTTTTTCACATGAGTAAAAAATGCTTTGACAGGTGATGACCTGTGGCATGTCTGGGACACCATGTTTTTATTGGAGGATGCTCTTCTTTCCCAGATCTGCAGGCCCAGAACTTTGGATCTATCTTCCAGTCATTGCACTAATGAAATACAATGCTTGTGCTGAATCAGTGGAATCTGTTGATTCATCCAACTCGAAAGTGAAATATAAATCATGTTTTTTTTTTATATATATTTTTATTTATTTTTTATATATTTTTATTTATTTTTATATGCTGCAATGTTATATTACTGGCCAATTCATGATGTTGATTTGTATTTGTCGTTCTTGAAAGAGGCACATTTTTATATTTGTAAACATTATCTGGATCTTATTTCTTTGAATTTTGCATCACTGAAAGGTTTACCTTGTTTTTCCCAAGCAAATATGCAACTTTAGAGCTTGCTTCTGTTGCAGCATTTCCTGAATTTAATACTCAATGGAATAATTGTCTCTGTTTCTGCTATCCATCCTTTAGTTTCTGTAGTGCAATCCTTTGAGCTTCACCCTCCTATTTATCATATTCATTGCCTTTATAAACAGCATAATGTTGATGCTCATTGCATTTTTAAATGTTGAAATTGCAGCATCACAAAGCAAGCAAGGCATTTTCCTACTATTAAACAGTGTCAGTTAAGTGCCATATGTGATACATGCTTGGGCGATCAAGTCTCAAAAGAGACATGACTGACTGGGCAGAAGATTATCCCACAGTAGGTTGCCTTTGCTTTCTGCGGTAGACTGGTTGCCAGCCAAGGCTATAGAACCAAATCTGTCCTGTTATTTGACTCATAGCTAGAGGGAAAAGAGATATATTAATAAGTAGTAATTAGTGGGTGATCAGTTTATTACACCAAAACAATAGAAAACAGATCCCCCACTTTATGCCCAGTAGAAGTCTTAATCTTGTTTCCAACTATTATATTCAGTCAGTCAGTTAAGTGCCATGCATGATACCTGTTTGGATGATCGTATCTCGAAAGAGACATGACTGACTGGGCAGAAGATTATCAGGTTACCCTTGCTTTCTGCAGTAGACTGGTTGCCTGCCAAGGATATAGAACCCAGTCTGTCTTGTTATTTAACCCATAACTGGAGGGAAGTGACAGATTAATACCTTTCCCAAGGATATTTGCAAAATTAGTAAAGATATTATAAGTAGTTAAAATATGTGCGCATCATCATTATAAAAGTTGCAAGAAAGGGTAATTTTATGTTGAAAAGGAAAATGTTGAGGGCTTGTCTAGTGAAATATAGTTGTTGGAACCTGGCAACACTACTCAAAAGCAGGATCGTGGAGCAGACTTCTAAATCTTCAGCTCCAACTCCGGCTCCAACATTTTGAAATTTCCAGCTCCCCCTAGTCTCA
This sequence comes from Ascarosepion bandense, assembly GCA_037127315.1. Lineage (NCBI taxonomy): Eukaryota > Metazoa > Mollusca > Cephalopoda > Sepiida > Sepiidae > Ascarosepion > Ascarosepion bandense. Next base: position 622,429 of record JBBBDQ010001635.1, on the reverse strand, counting down.
CAGTAATGATTGATATACCTTACTAAAATAGGTCCTTACTCATTGCTATTGATAGGCCAGAAAAAATGGCTGTTAATTTAAATTCTAATGAATATACTTTTGCCTTTGCTAATCTCTTATTATTGATTATTGGTAGCGATATAAAATGACAACACATTTTGTGTTTGAAAGGGAATTTTTGATGATTTCTCTAGGGAAATATTGTTGTGTTCTACTTTATGTTCAACGTTTCAGTGAAAATTCCAAAGAACAATTAATATTAAAAAGACATAGAGTTTGTTATTAATTGAAGTATTTGAAAGGTGCTGGATGAAAAGAATTAATGTTGAAAGTATTTACTCAGGTTGAGAAGTAATAAGTAGGCTGGTAGAAAGATTGCGTATAATTTTTCCAAGGAGTATTTTTCATTGGTTGAAAGGAACGAAATTCAATTTTTTTATTGGGGATTCTAGAATCAAGTACAAAAATTTAAATACCTGGGAAGTGTTATAACAGAAGACAGAAAGTGTGACACAGAGATCCGAAGGTGAAAATCTATGGTGAAAGAAGCATTCCAGAAGTTGAGTAAGATATTAAGAAACAAGACAATTTCGCTAGAAACAAGGAAGAGAGTACTGGATTGCTATGTGCTGTCAGTTCTTCAATATGGCAGTGAATGCTGGACAATACCATCAAAGATGAAGCAACTGAAATGTGGTTCTACAGGAGGATGCTGCGAATATCATGGATCGAGCATGTGAGCAATGATGAGGTCTTGGAAATGATGGAAACAAAAAAGAAATTAATACTGAGCATCAGGAAGAGACAACTGAAGTTCCTGGGACACACAATGAGGAAGGAGGGCTTGGAGAGTCTGATACTAACAGGCCAGATAGAAGGAAAAAGAGACAGGGGAAAGCAATGGATAACATATTTGAAGGACCTAATCAGGTGGATGACAGAACGAGGGTTGCATGGTGTAACAGGAGAAGGCGTGCTAAGAGCCACCAGGGATAGGGAAACATGGAAAGCCATGATCACCTACATCCTGAAGGGACAGGGCACATAGAAGAAGAAGAATCCTTTGTTCAATTAGAGCTTTTCTTGTGTAGTAGAAGTTTTTCTTTGTAAGTTGTAATAATAAATTTGTCATTAATGTTTTGAAAGGCTAACTGCTAAGATGAGTTACATTTGCATCCGTCTGTCAAAGTCTCTCCTTTTTTTACCATTTTCAGTCTGTTGTTAGTGCTTTCTGTCTATTTATCTGCTAGCTTATTTTCTTGGAGCAACTTGTGAATTTTTTTTTTTTTTTTTTTTTTTTTTCTAATTTCTCAAAAACAATGCTTCTTAATGGTTAAGACATAACATTGGCTTGAGAATTTCTTTCTTTGTTTCTCAAGTTTCCCTGAGGCGGGGCCTCTTGTTGGCCGAATATTTACATCACACCTAGTCGCAAATTTCTTTTCTTGAATTGTTGATTTTGCTAACCAAGTTAGGGAAGTTTTATTTTTGCACTCTACAATAATCATTCTTCAGTCAGTCAGTTAAGTGTCATACATGATACACGCTTGGGTGATCATGTCTTAAAAGAGACATGACTGACTGGACAGAAGATTTTCTCACAGTAGGTTACCATAACTTTCTGTCATAGTCTGGTTGCCAACCAAGGCTGAAGAATCCAATCTGTTCTGCTGATTAATCCATATCTGGAGAGAGAAGCAATGGATTAATAACTTTCCCAAGAGTATTTGTGTATAAGTGAATGCAACAAATCCAACTGGAATTTGAACTCTGCTCTCCGATTTCTCTTTCTCAGCTGATATCCACTGCACCACAAATGCACTTATGGTATGAAAATATATATTGATAAAAGATGGGTTGAATTTTGTGGTCTTCTTTCCAGCTAAAAATAATTTGATTTTTTTTTTTCATACAGTTTGTGTAATGTTTTTGTTTTTTTTTACTCAAAATATTTTTGTCAAGTTTTTCTTATCATGGAAGAAAATGAAACAACCAGCTGAAATTGTTAGTAAGAGAATAGTGAAGAGTTAGCAAATGCTTAATCAACAGACATGTCACTAAGAAAGACAGTTGTTACAAGCAGAATATATTTATTTATTAAACAGTGTGCATTACGTCTATCAGCTTGTGCATTTGTAAAATCTTAATAAAGAAAATTTGTTCCCCTTTATTTTCACTTTTTAATCTCCCTCTGCTTTGTAGGATGTGTTTATTTAAAAAGTGAAAATAAAATCTTGCTTACTGTGTCATTGTCTATGGCTAAGCAGTAAAACATACTGGATAAAACTGATTTTCTCTACAAAGGAGAAGGTCCTGGGCATGATGGTAAACTGCATCCGGCAGCAAGGCCTCTGATTTGAAGGTTGTGAATAGCATGGAACCACCTCTTAATTGCTGTTGTTCCCAGGTCCACCCTGACCTGCAGTGGT